>JACEVL010000157.1:492500-582500 GCA_020284085.1 Aporrectodea caliginosa | reverse complement strand
AAATGTGTTCAGGTGTGTTAGGGCAACAGCCTTTGAGCGTCTCTCATTTATTTCTTCCGAGAGGCTCTACATAAATTTGCATATGGAATAGCAAATTACAAATTTCAATTACACTTGCGACTAGCTTATGTTAGTGGCCCTCCCTCTTCCAAACTAGGCCTACTATTCGAAGGGAGTATGAATATATGACGATTCAACGCTGCAAGCAGCTGTTCGAAATTAAGCAAAGTTGGTTTGACTCTTATATGTGACGATCAATAACAATAACAACAACAATAATGGTAATAGATGTGAAATTGTTCATTGGTAAATTGTTGATAACATTTCAGCTATGCAACTGGCGGCATGCAGAAAATGCCAAGCACACAGTCAAATCCTTTAAACGCACCACTTTGTACCGCCAGCATTCAAGACCATTGGTTCCATCAACAGCAATAGTCTGGATTTCATTAAGGACTTGGGGCGCTGTCTAACTCAAATTTCTCGAAACCCAAAACAAAGTTGCTACCTCTTCCAACGTCTTTCAATCACCTTTCAGTCTGCTTCAATGCCGTTACTTTCCGCGACAATCTTGATCAGCCAGAACTTTATGAGTTGTAGCAATTTCATAAGTGATTTATTGTCTCCAGACGTTATTTTGAGAAGCTGAAGGATAATTGCCACCTCCAAGAAAGGAATAAATGTTAAATTTTTCATTGGATTGACGGAATAACAATAACAATAAAATAATAATTGCAACACCTTTTCCACCGCCAAAAATTCATAAAGATAAAATAATAATAATTACATAACCTTTTCCAACGCAAACGATGATGATGATGATGATGATGATGATGATGATGATGATGATGATGATGATGATGATGATGATGATGATGATGATGATGATTATGATGATGATGATGATGATGATGATGATCATAGGCCTAATAATAGTAATAATAATAATAACAATAATAATAAAACTACTAATAATAATCATAAAAATAATAATGATTCCTGAGGGATCATGCCTACTTCGGGTAAGAAAATAATAATAATACTAAAAATAATAAGAAAAATAATAAGAAAAGAATAACAATCACAGCAGTAGTCTAATAAAAAAATATTAATATTATTTACAAAAACAGTAATAATTTTATTAATATTAATAACTGCACTTCCTATATCTGCAGCGGAGTTCAGTTGGCAGCAAAGAGAAAGTGAGAAAAAACACAGTTCACTCGCACAAAGCTATAGACCACATCGTCCCGTTGCTATTTGAGACTCTCGACCCAATAAACAGCTGCGGCCTACAAAGATAGAACGAAGCGCTAAATGAAGAACATCACAGTGTTACATTAGAGAATAAGAAATTGGGCAAATTTATGTATGTCTGAAAGAAAATAACTCGGCCAGATATAGACACTTGTAATTTGCTCATTTTCTGTGTCTGAAGAAATTGGGAATGTGAGCGTTCTTGTGGTTCATCAAAAGTAAGATTAAAGTATTCGCAGTAAAGGTTACAAGTTTCGTTTCAATTGTTTTTCTGATTTTCTTTTTATTCTTTGGTTTCTACTTTCGTTGCTTTCGGATTTGTAGCTTCACGGTGATTGCCATGTGAAGTTCTACAAGGTCTCTTTACATATAGCCAGATACATACATACATACATGCATACATACATACATACATACATGCATACATACATACATACATACATACATACATACATACATACATATATATACATATTACATACATACATACATATATATATATTACATACATACATACATACATACATACATACATACATACATACATATATACATACATATTACATACATACATACATACATACATATATATATACATATTACATACATACATACATTCATATATGTACAATATACATACATAGTATTACATACGTACATACATACATACATACATACATACATACATACATACATACATACATACATACATACATACATACACACATACACACATACAAGCATACATACCTATGCACACATAAACGCATACATACCTGCAAGCATACATACCTACATGCCTGCTTACTTACTTACTTTACTTATTTACTTACTTACTTTACTTATTTGCTTACTTACTTACTTACTTACATTTACTTACTTCATTTACAGCCTATACTTTTGTCTCGCGTCATCTTCTACTTATGTTCTGATCCCTCGGTTGTAGTCTTGCCTCAATCCTGCTTCGTATCTCCCTCTCCATTTGACCGCTCCATCTTCCTTTTATACATAAGAAATTGGGTAAATTTACATATGTCTGTGTAGCCATCTTCCTTTTACTAGGGCTCCAATGCCATCGGTTCTCCGCTGTCTTTTAGCTTATTCGACTCGATATTTGCTCTAATTTGAGTCCATAGTAGTCCCGTTTCTCCATCCATCCATCCATCCATCCACTGCATGCCTTCCATCCACAAGGTCAATACACGCCCCAGAAGGCTACACAGTTGCATTACGACGCCCCGGAGGTCTCCTCCCCAGCATATGCAGCAGAAAAAGCGCGTGCTCCATTGGCGGAGGGAGGGGGGCGTCAGCCAAGTGCGAGCGCGCAAACATCATATCATCATCGGCGATTGTTATTACTTGGCCTTGTTGCGCCTTCACCGTCGTCGTTGGCGTGTTGTGTACACGTATCGATATTCGGGGCGTGTTCGAGACTCGACATGGCTCGCATGTATAGCGGCGGCATCGTCGTCGGCGGCGGTGGCACCCAATCGATAGGTGGGGCTGCTGTTAATCTAATCGCAGAAAAATAGCCAACAAATACGCCATGTTGCCTGCAGCGGACAAGATTGCGTTATGAGTTAGACGCCAGATGACGCCATTGGATTAGCCAGACTCAGCGTATACACACACGCATATGGCACACAGGCGAAACGTGGCTCTCAGAGCGTGGATAGGGATACTATAATGGAGGAGTATCATTTCATCAACGAAACTGTGTAGCAATCATTAAGAATACACACAATATATTTTCTATATACTATTTTCGTTTTGGATATGTTTGTATTTATATAAGCTTACATAATTATGTCAAATATAGGGCATGAAGACGTATACCATATATAAACAGAGTAATCGCAAAGATTGCACTAGCTGCACGCATACGACTGTATTCCGTGACATTTGCTAGGCTTTCAAACAAATCCTTTATATTTAGAGTCTTTATGTATTCCGACGTATATAATAAAGAGTCACTAATATAATGAGACCCGCGCTGATAATTATCTTTTGACGTGTATTATCCAAAATTATGGCAGAAATGATTGCTCTTCTGCAATATATTGACACCCGTCTTTTTGAAGTACTTAAAAGGCGCTATATTAAGTATCTTGACACATACCTACAAACATAGATAAATAAATAAATGCATACATAGCATTACACACATACACGCATACACACATGCGTACGTACGTACATACATAAACACATTCACGCATACATACATGCACATAAATATACATATATTTATTTATGTCTATATATATATATATAATATATATATATATATATATACATACTTGGTCCACTTAATAGCGTTCTAGCGTCCAACAGGCAAACACGTCTGGGTTATTAGTACACATTGGTACCGTGGCTCGTGTATAGCGTACAGAGCCACAGTGGAACAGTGAAACCCGCCAAAGTATAGTGGCTCTTAATAAATGCGTAATAGCAATACTAATAACAATTCCTTGTTCCGTCCGAGCGTTACAGCGGGAGTCAATGTAACCGCAGCCCTTACAAATAGATTATTTCAGAACAATTTTTGTAGCGCCCTCGTGAGTTCTATTCAGAGACGCGACCAGCCATGGGACCCGGCTGTGAAGAATAGTTTTCCAACCCAACACATGTGACGACCCTAGCCATAAGAGGAACGCCATTCTGTATAGATGGTTCAATCATTAAAGGACATTGTCGTTCGCACAAAAGGGGAAAAACAAAATCGCTCCGGGTCATGGAGTGAGGTGCATGATCTGCGGCCGCTTAACGATCATCTAGCTTGCAAACAGACAAATTTGTGTGCTGAATACACTACATCAGTATACATATGTGCTACACATGCATATGCTATTACAGTTAATGTATATTCTATATAATTATGTGCTCACACACCTACACCTACACACACACACACACACACACACACACACACACACACTGTGACACACACACAAACAAACAAACACACACACATAATATATAATGTAATATATAAATATATATATTTGAGACATCATCATGTGTATAATAATATAAACTGTGATAGTAGGCTGCGGCGTCATGTTGCGCTTAACGTTTGTGCAATTGATGCCAATGATCGCTTTGCTGGATATGAATTGATGTCTTCTGTTAAAGGATGTCCGTCTTCAGAGTGCAGTGTTGTATACGTTAAACGAAATCAATGATGAATGCGTGGGATCACGTCAGGTGTGTTTGTTGTCAGCCTGCAGCGAAGGAAATAATTCATTGCTAAGCAATAAATGATTTCTAGTGGTCAATATTTGCGACCATTGTCAGAGGTAATTGGAAGAAGACAACCGCACCGCGTTCTGTCATCTTCAGTGCTTGGGTAATGTTTCACTAAAATAATTATCACTCTGTCAACATTTAGTCTGGATCCATCTTCCTCCAATGATTTGTTGACATAATTGGCATACGAGAAACACAGAACAATCTCTTTGCTTCTGTGTAATGCTGAGCTGTGTTATTCTATGTTATGCAATACTATGTTATGTTATGTTGTATTTCGTTATGTCATGCTGTATTATGTTATCTTATGCTATGTCATGTTATGTCATGTTATGGTATGTCATGTTATGGTATGTCATGTTATGGTATGTCATGCCGTGTAGCATGATGTCAGGTCACGTCACGCTGACATTCCTGCTTGGTAATCTTCTGCTGCTTTCCACGTGAACACGCATGAAAAAGGAAGTACATTCAACCGGAGATTTTGTGAGAGCCATACAAGGAGACAGAGACAGACGTGGAGAGATCAAAAGACAAAGAGATACTGAGCCAGGTAGAAAGGCGCAGGCGTCGGAAAATGAACCGATTTCAAAGCCGCCAACAAAGGCAACGAAAAAGACCCGGTTGTCGGTAGAGCTCCTGCATATTATGACGATGACGACGAATGTCATGAGACGAAGTCAAAGAGACGTCGCCAGGGAGCGTGATCGGAAGCCTTACGAATCCCCTTCCCTTTTCTGTCATCGTTACCCTGCGACTGCAGAAATGCAATATCCCGTTTACCATAGTGACTTCGACCTTTTCGACCGTTCCTGGTGCACAATCAGCCAACACAGAAATCTATGCTTAATATCTCAGCTTTTAAAATAGAAAAGCTAATAATTTTATCGTGTTTCAATGTGTTAAGAGTAACTACATTTGACGAGTTATAATTTAGATACTCCGTCATGGAAGGGATGCTAGACTGGCGGATTGCGATGTCATTGGACACAAAAATGGACTTGGTCTATGGAACTCAGTTGGAATTCAAATCCCTGTTTCCAATCACGAAATGAGGACTTTTCCAGTCATATCCAGTTTGGATTTGTTCGAAGGATTTTCGCTATCTGCTTTCGCTTCAGCTGTAATTCCTCAGGATGAGATTGACTTGTTGGCTTTGAAATGGCAGCAAGAATTCTGCAAACTAATTTAAAAACACCGGACTATAGTTCTGGCAAGGTCTGCGTAAGTCCAGTGGAGGCGCCAGGATTTCAAGTTTGGGGCTAAAGCTTCAGGTCCTTCCCTTTTGTCCCTTCCTCCCTGTGATTTGCAGTGATTTCCCACTTTTTTGGGGGGGGCTGAGCCGCAGTTAGGGGGGGCTAAGCCCTCCTATCCCTCCTGGCGCTGCCAATGCGTACGTCCTTCACTGAAGTGCTTCTTCTCCAAAAACATTACATGTTTATCCAGCGTTATGATTAATTCATTTCAGTCCGGACCTCCGCAATACAAGGTATAGTGTAGAACAACCTGTTGGATATCGACTGAGTCTGCATAATAAAACGGAGTCTTGCTGTGGTTTTACTTGGACACGAATATCGACTGATGCTGATTGCAAAATGGATTTATTCGGGTCATACATGCAGTGCAACAGAAGACAGCTGCAGCCGTAGTCATGTTTGGCTATTTTCACGAAACCCTTCGGTTGTTAGGCCTACGATCCGCCTGTCTTCTTCATTCCACAACAACTCGATCCTTTGACCATCAGGCATCAACACAGCCTTTCTTTTGCTAGGAGAATATCTCTATCGCTTCCTTTCGGTTTCTGCAATTGCTTGACATGTAACTGGAGTGCTAACCATTCACCTAAACCCCTCCCCAATTTGCGCAATAGCATGAGGCGGCTTATTATTAAGGCCTACATTCACCTTATTTTCCTTGCTCCTCCCTTCCATTCTATTGCTCCATCTCTTCCATCAGTCCATCTCTCTTTTCCCTCTCGTCCGCACTCCCACTATCATTGTCTTCTTCATCCACTTCCTTCATCCCCTCCTTCCATTTCCATGATCTGCTGCCTCTCATCCAAATGTTCTTCCCTTCTTCCATTATCCCTGCTCCGTCTCTTTCCTCCCTTCTTCCATTCTCCCTCTTCCGTCTCTTTCCTCCCTTCTTCCATTCTCCCTGTTCCGTCTCTTTCTTCCCTTCTTCCATTCTCCCTGTTCCGTCTCTTTCTTCCCTTCTTCCATTCTCCCTCTTCCGTCTCTTTCCTCCCTGATCCCCGTTCTCCCTCTTCCGTCTCTTTCTTCCCACGTCCTCCTTCTCCATCCGTCTCCCGCAGCTGATGGTCGACGTCAACCCAATAAATTCGGAACAAACGATACATCGTCCGATCATCGTTGCCTTCGTTATTGGCGGCGGCGACAATTCCTCCGAAGACGATGACAGAAGGAAGGGATCGGAGATTGGCGGTAATAAAGTGGGAGATACGCCCTCGGCCCCGCTCGGCTTCCCTCCCTTCACCCTCCGGCCAAACACACAGGCCCCGTCCGTCCGTCCGTCCGTCCGTCCACAGGGAACGCTAACTGTCATTTGAGTCACTAATAGGCCGCCTCATGCTATTGCACAAATTGTCATTGATTTTCCACGTTGTCTGTTTATGCTTGGAATGCCTTCGTCGCTGAAACTGAGAAGCTCAAGCACATACCAATGCGTGCATCTATATATGGGCATAGTGCGTATACTGTGGTATATATATTCCTATAGTCGTAATCATATATATGTAATATATAGGGAATCTATGTATATGTATATATATGTATAAGTATATGTATATGTATATTATATGTATATGTATGTATAATATTGTATATATATATGCATTTGTATATTATATGTCTGGGATCAGAGCGTAGCGGATAGAATGTTCTGACGAATGTTTGGTCGTGTAAGAGTGACTTACTGCGACATTTCGTTTGTGTCGGTCTCCGCACCCTGTCCTCCCATTTCTTCTCCTCCTCTTTCTCTGCCTGCCTCATCTCATATTCCCTTCTCTTCGTCGTTCGAGATTAAAGTTCTTTATTTGTCCACATTAGTCCACAGTTATTCCGCGAGAAGAAGCCATGAAAGGAATTGGCTCAATAAACGAAGACTGAAGAAGACAGACGAATTTCTGGAAAGACGGAAATAGATGAAAATAAAGTGTGAAACAAAGGAAGAGAGAAAGGAAAGAAAGCGTGAAGTGAAGGAAAGAAGAAGGAAGGAAGAAGGGAAGAAATGCAGCAAGATAAGAAAGAATTAAAAACTCATCAACCGATCACGCCCATTTTAAGTACAGGGAAATACAGGTATGAAGACAACGCCTGTGTTGCAAAAACCAATTAACGATCACGCCACATGCATCTAAAACAATGAATACGAAATTTTCCGTTGTTTTCGCAATCTAAAACCAATTAATACGAGATATCTATCAGGCGACAGAAGTTTCCATATGACTTGATGGACTTCGTGAAAACGTATCTGTTTTATTGCAATATAGTAAAGACGTCTCACTGAGTTGCATCTGCTAAACAGCCTCTTCAACTTCACCCTGCAGTGAATCTTTCCGCTCAAACTTTCCTCCGCCAGTGAGCATGCATGATGAAGATATAGCTTGGAACTACTTCCTCCTCCGTCGACATGGACCCGTTGCGTGACAATAAGATTCCTCGCAATCTCTGGTCCGCCTGAATCTCCACGAACTGCAATTTTCCGTGTATTGTTAAGAATTATTCTGTCTTCTGTCGGTGGCGTTGAGGCGGAGTCTCTCGTCGTAACGCAATTAGACGACATATTTCCGCTTTGAAGCAGCTTTTCGTTGCGAATCGTAGAAAGAATAAGGAAAAATTAAGATATATACTCAGATGGGAAATAGAATAACCTCAATGAAGGAAGCATAGGAAAACTGAACAGGAAGAAGTTGAATTAGATTGAATAGTTGGAGTGGAGAGAGGAGACCAATAAGATATGGATAGAAAACAACTCGGATGGGGAAGAAATGCACGTAGGTGCGAAAGGAGGATTGACGAGAAGGCAACATGATATGAAGAGAAGTAGGTTCATTTATGAAGCACAGGAAAAGTAGGACATCTGAGGGATGGAGATCACCCGATCATGGTCACTGCCAACACCGGGTCTATCACTCCATCGTCACTCAACAGGTGATGAAGTGGGTTGAAATAGGGAATAAAAAGAGTCACGCAGATATGCTATAGATAAAGACGACGCAATGCAAACATGAGAAGAAGGAGGAGAAAGAAGAGGAGAGAAATGGAGAAGGAAAAGAGGAGAAGGATGATTGGAAAGAGGAAGAGGAGGAAGCAGAGGAGGATGAAGATCACAAGAAACGGACAACAGAAACCTAAAGGAGAGACGAAAGGAAACAACGTTGATGAAAAGGAAACATTTGAAAGAATATATTTACAGCAAAGACACAGAAAGAACAAAAGCCAACAAGAAATGCCACCATTTCGAGTGCAAAAGGTGCTAAAACAAATTTTTGTCTTCAATTGAACTGATGCGTGATTAATTGATTGCATAATTTGTGAATAAACAAATATTAACAACTCGTTAAAACAAATAATCTTCCTCACAGTCTACAAGTGAACTCTGCACCTGTCCCTGTAATTTTGTATCTACTATGAAAACCAACGGAAGGGTCGCTTTCCTAGCATAGATTTCGGATTGTCGGTTGTGCCATCGGCTGTGGTTTGATGTTTGCTTGTCCTACATTCAGATTTGGTTTCAACATCGTTCGTTCTGTTTAGAGGGATAATTGCACAAAGGGCGAGGACTATCTGCACTGTGCAGAAGCAAAAGATGCTGATAATAATTGCGAGAAAAGCACGCTCCTTCCTCTACGGAAAGCCTCCTTGAACAGCAGACAGATCAATAAGAGATGCGGGGGTTGCTGGGTGCAATGGAAAAGGGAATGGAAAAGAGACAGGAGAGGAAAAGGAATTTCATTTTGAATTCTAGAATAAAGACTAGAAGAGTTTCTCGGCTAGATAAGGCACGGCGATATATGGACGGAGATTTCTTTCTCTGATTCTGTTTCCATTGATGGATTGATTGATCGCTTGTCTAAAAGATCTTCTTGACTGATAAATTATCTATCAAGTGTCTCTTTATCTTAGCTCTTCTTTTTGTTTCATATTTGTCGGTATAATTAAAACATTTAAATAATCTTTAAGTTGACTGACTTATGTACGAGTTGTCTATTGATAGATTCACTGATTTGTTTACCTTTAATAAGTAAGAGAATTTAAAGAATGGTGGTATATAATAGTCTAGTGCTGGGCTACCGACCTGAGGTTATGGGTTCAAATCCCCGCCAGCGCATATAGATACTTCGGGATTTGTGTCCAACTAAGGCGGAGAGGGAGAGGACTGACCACCTGCCATCATATGTGGATGTTAAGAAAGCGACTCTGCTGCATACCCATGACTGCCTCCCTCTCGGGGTTAGCTCAAGAGACTGCTCCTCTTCAGTTACTTATTTATTTACGCCTTAAACAGCTGCCAACGGCGTAGCGATATAATTTATTATGTAAGAAATGATCTGGAGATGATTCGGGATTCAGAAGGGTAAGAGCAGCAGCTGCCAAATACGTTCCTCTGTCTCGGTGTATACCACACTATAATATCACCAACGCTTTATTGTTTTTCCCGTCTGCTATGATTGCTGCTCGACACTGTGTCGTTTCTGACTCCGATCGTTTCAAAGGCCAGCATTAAATCATCGTTTTCATTTCAGTGCCAGCTAAGTCGACGACGGATATGGATTTTTATAACGCCCGCGTTTATCCTCAGCCGTCCTTTGCTCCAGTATGTCAAGAGCGATCGAGAGAGCTGCACTGAAGGCAATGACGATGATGATGACTGATACGTGGCGTGGAAAGCGGCTCTTCCCCCACGTACCACATAATGGCCGGAAACTATGGAAAAGGCGGGCTAGGTACAGTCACGGTCAACTATAATACTGTGGCCGCCGCCCTGGTCGCTGCCTTCTCGGGCCCCGTCGAAATGAGACCATGCCACTGGCCGAGGAGGTGGTTAAAAGACCATAAATCAGAGCGACTAAATAGGCTATAATTTAAAGAATGGGGGTCCCTCAGACAGACAGACAGACAGATATACAGTCAGTCAGGCAGACAGACAGATATACAGATATACAGATATACAGATAGACAGATAGACAGACAGACAGACATACATGCACACAGACAGACAGACGGAAATGCACACAGAGACGCCCTTAAAGACAGTCAGGCAGGCAGACAGAAAGACAGATAGACATACAGACATATAGACAGACAGACAGACAGACAGACAGACAGACATACATACAGACACACAGACATACAGACATACATACAGACAGACAGACAGACATACAGACATACAGACATACATACAGACAGAGAGAATGACAGACTGACCAGTAATTAAACAGCCATAGATAAACTTATTAACCATCAGACATACAGAGAAAGACAGTGAAAAACAGACATACAAGGACATAGATATTGGTAATGTCGTGCAAGCGGTATTCAATACTAAGGATTAATTAATTTATCATTATCCCAGAACACTTCAGTCTACCTGTATTCTTGTGCTCTCTCTCATGTGGCAGGAATCAATTCGTACTTACATTATGGATGCCCATATTGTATGGTCGTACTGCTACTTACACTTTACGTAACTGTAACATGGTTTTTTATTACATTGTTATAATTATGGTTGATGTTATATTGTTTATGTCAGGGGTGGGCAACTGGCGGCCCGCGGACCGGATCCGGCCCCCGGCGACCTTTGAACCGGCCCTTGGCATGTCTTTTATATTAGCATTGTACCTGGCACTTTGGAGACCTTTTATCCGGCCCTAGTTTGGGAACCTTTAATCCGGCCCTACACAAGTGAATTTCTGTACATACATGTAGACCGACTAATAAATCTGGCCTCTAGTCTATAGTCAACAAGTTTACTACTCGCTCATCGATAATATCTACTCTCTGCATGAAACAAGACCACAAGTGGGTAGGTTCTCTACTTTAGAAACCATCTATCAGAACTTTCAAACGAAGTTGTTACTCTGGCGAAATCAAATATCAAAAGGCAATACTGTGCATTTTCCATGTTTACAGATTCTGCAAATATCAAGAAGTGCACAGAACAAATAACTATTGAAACTAGAGTTCCAGTCCAGGTTTGCTGATTTACTGCTTATGAACTAGACTTAAATTGTTTGAATCTCCTTTTTCCATCGATGCCAATTCAGCACCAAACTCCATGCAAATGGAATGGTTTGAGCTCCAATGCAACTGTGAGTTGGAAAGGAAATTTCGTGAGGTACCTCTGATTCAGTCCTACAAACTGTACAATTCTCAGGATTCTAACCCTTCACTTAAACTTTCATAGCCTGAAACTGGTTGTACTGTTTCTATGCACGGTGCACCTATATTTTTGAACAGTTCCTTTCAAAAATGAAGCTAACAAAGTGCAAAAACAGATGCAGACTAACAGATGACAATCTCTGCAATGAACTTCGAATTGCCACTTCGAACATTAAAGCAAAGATTTCGGATTTGTGTCGTGAGAAGAAGTGCCAGATCTCACATTAAATATAGCACACCAAGCAAATGGATACTGTGTGCAGACAAACAGCATTATGTGTGTTTAAAATTGAATAAAAAAATTCTTTTTTTTATTTTTAGTCTAAAACTAATGTATTAGAACAATTAGATATTCGTCATAAAAATTATCTTCATTTGCTTCATTCTGTAAGATTTAGTTTGAATAAAGTTAATAGCATTTCATTTTCTAGGACAAATGAATCTGCAAAAATTTGCTCGCGATTGGCATACGGCTCCTAAGCTGCCCTTAAAACCTTAAAGTGGCCCTCTTTTAAAAGAAGTTGCCCATGCCTGGTTTATGTCATATGATTTATGTTATATGCATGGGTTATGTTCTATGGTTTATGTTTTATTATTTATGTTATATGGCTTATGTTATATGTCTATGAGGCGCGGTGGTATAGGGGTATATTCGGTGCCTTGCAGCTGGAGAGTTGCGGGTTCGAATCCACCTCAAAGCCGCCGCGTAGGGACCCTGGGCAAGTCCTTCACTCGCAATTGCTCATGCGCTTCGGCGTGAAACTCCGATTCAGCGTCCGCGCAGTAGTCGGGAGCGCCTCTGAATGGGCAATCTGGTAGGGGCGCTATAACAAGTGTTCAAATACAATACAAAAATACAATATATGGTCTATGTGACAATTGTGACATGGTTTATGTCCTAACAGTCCTATGGTTGTATGGTCGTACTTATTGAGCTCTATTACTTACAATTTATGTGACTCTCTGGTCTATTTCTAAATCTGCAGGGCACGATTTTTGCTTCGTCTGCATCTTTTTGGCTGGCTCTGTTTTGTCTCTTTCTCTGTCTCTCTGTCTTTGTCTCTGTCTCTGTCTCACCCTTTCTTTCCCTATGCTGTAGCTCTGCCTCTGTGTCTCTGCGTCTCTGCCTGACCGTTCACTACGGCTCTGTAACGATGCCCAACGGGAAACTTTGTGGTATGATCTCTGAGGTTGACCCACCCGCGTCCACCCCTGTGTTCTCGGGAGCTGATCCTGTGTTTCAGACCATCCATCGATGGCGCTGCCTTTCTTAGCGTGAAAGATCAAAGACAGCATCTTTCGATTTTTCCAGAAAGCGAACAAAAGAAATGAGGTTGTCAGAGAGTAAACGACGGTGGGTGGGTGGGTGGATGGATGGATGGATGGATGGATGGATGGATGGATGGATGGATGGATGGATGGATGGATGGATGGATGGATGGATGGATGGATGGATGGATGGATGGATGGATGGATGGATGGATGGATGGATGGATGGATGGATGGATGGATGGATGGATGGATGGATGGATGGATGGATGGATGGATGGATGGATGGATGGATGGATGGATGGATAAACGAGCCTATCTGCTTTTGTATTTGTGTATGGGCGCATCTCAGATAAAGGTCTCAAAATGTCCTCATCCAGAGATAAACATGCTTTTGGTCATGGATTTATTCATACTGTAAGTACATGCTCATCGACCGTATAGGTCCTTGTGCATTATGCAGCACACTGGCGCTACAAAAGTTAATAATTAAAAATAAAACTAATACTGCAAGTCTTTCAGCGTGTGTATATATATCTCTTGTTGTCCTGTGCTAAATGGTCCTACTCAATCAAATTCACTTTGGCCCAACTAGTCCAAGAGCAATTTTTCTTTGCGATGTTTTATTTTGTAGCCTTTGGGCCAAAATGTTTGTTGCCGTTTAATTAGCTTATATTTGTTTTTGTCTGTTGCGAACAGCTTTTCTATCGGAGTCATTTAATGGACCGTTTGAAAAAACGGCGAGGGGAAACTCGCAGCTCAACCAGCTTCACGCGTCTAATAACAACACGCACCCTGAACATCGCAGACCGAAAAGAAGCGCTTCTAAGAACGAGCCACTCAGTCGCAACGCCTTTCAGTCGGTGATGGGCTCTGCAGAAGAAGATGACTGGAACTGGTTGGACAGGAGGGGGGACGCTGCAAGTAACTCCCAGAACAGGTCTTCACCACAGACAAGGTTCCCAAGAGAGGAGAACAGAGATACAGACAATTTCAGGCAGCAGCTCCACTCTTCTCCATCCATTGACGGTAAAGATAACCTAGCGATGTGGAAATTTGAGAACCGATCGAAAGGAAGCTGGAAGAAACGAGTCACCGTCGAAGAGAAGACGAAGACCTGGCAGCACTGGACGGCGCCGAATGACCGGAAGTACCATGAAGTGGACGATCGACTGCCGAGGATCTCGCTGTCCGCGGAACCTCCTTTGGACGATGATCCATTCCGAGACGAGGTGATTCTTGAACGAGGTTCTAATCTCTCATCATTGTCTGCATCAGGACCAGTTGCAGCAACGTCAACCACAGAAGGCAGCATCTCGTGTGATGAGCTGCTGTGTCAGGGCGGTGGAATCTGCTCTCAAGACGCTGCATCTGGCAAAGGACACTGCCGCTGTCCTCTCGGTACATCCGGAATATTCTGCGAAAAAGGTTAGCTTTCGTACAAAATGGTGTATCACATGATTATAGTCCATACTTCATCAACCGTGATTGGGTGAAGTCACTTTCGGAAGAAATAGTTGAAGTGCAAAAGTGGCACTGCCAGGGTACAGGGGTTGAAGATTTCCACCTCAATTTTTGACTCAACCGCAAACGAGTTTTGCCTTGTTATTTTCTGTACAAAATGGCTGAATCTTGTAAAACCATTGGCTAAAGTGGCTTCCGCTTTGCTCTAAAATTTTCCAATTTGAATATGAAATACGCCTACATCAGGACCGCTTTCTGCTGGGTCTCAAACCCAGATCCGCGATTAATCACATTGATCCTTGACATAAAAAGTGGGTAAAATTTCGTGCATTTTCCTAACTGTCAGCCTTCACTGTCTGCGTCACCTCTAACTTCTTATCAATGGAACAACGCTGTAGCATAGCAAAGATATTCGCTCCGCTCTCCTCCTTTACATAGGCTTGGGATCGCCACCATCTGAAAACATACTTTGCTTAAATTGCGGTTATCGTTGTTGTCGTCATAGTTATAGTTATTATTATTCTAATCAATTATAATAATAAAAATAATAATAATAATAATAATAATAATAATAATGTTTATTTTTATTATTATTATTTTTGTGGTTGTTGTTGTTATTATTATTATTATTATTATTATTATTATTATCATCATCATCATCATCATCATCATCATCATCATCATCATCATCATCATCATCATCATCATCATCATCATCATCATCATCATCATCATCATCATCATCATCATCATCATCATCATCATTATCATCATCATTGAGTGTTTAGCATGGTAATGCCCTGGAAAAGCAGGTGGGAGGGAGTCTTTGGAACAGATTATTAGTCTCCAATGGATCGTGAGTTACATGCGACAACCTTTATCCGAGCTCCGACACAAAATCCAATTCTTCCTTAATCTATAGAATATTCGTTTATTCTATATGCCTCTGGACTCCAGTGCGACCGTCACAAGAGCTTTAGTTTGAGTCATTTCGCGTAATTTGTCCGGTTTGCGGCACAAACATGCCGCGGTTGATGCTAGTCCCAGATGTGACGTTGAGAATGTGTCTGGAACTGTCCCATTATTATCGTTGAAACTGTCGCATCAATCCATTGAACACAGCCACACAGTCAGGACCTGTAAGGGTCCTCAGGGGCCTTAAGAACGATCTTTACCACGTGGCTCTGTCCAGCGAATTTGCGATTTTGGAATACGCTGTGCTTAGAATCGACCATCGTGCCTCGTGCTTCGTGCCTCGTGCATTGCGGAAAAGGCGCTATAAAAGTTCCAGGCTGGATTATTACTACTACCGATTCTCATTATAGTTGTCAGGTCAGATGAGGTTAACTTTGATGGGAGCGAGAGAGTATTAACTTAAACGTTTGTAAACAAGCTGCGGCCATGTCAACGTGTGTCAGAATAAACGAATATTATTATTATTATTATTCAAACAAAGAGGGGCTAATCAAACGTGTGGTTAGGCCTAAAGCAAAAATGAATTTATTAGTGCGTGTATACATTCCATGCCGGTTGAGAGCGCTGCTGATTTTGAACGGCGCTATATAACTGTTCCATTACGTTACATTACATTACATGGCGCTATATGAAAACAAGTCCGCAACTATAGCCGTGTTGTTTTGGTCCTTTCGGTGCCTGGTCTGAGAAGACAACATGGTCCTAAGGTGGAAATCATTAGCGGTTGTGGTCTTTGCGAGGTGCAAAAGCAGAAGGAGCATACTATAGCTTGAAGAGTTGTGTTTTCGGTCGTGAGTGAACTAGAGAGGACAAGCCGTGTTGGTGAGATTGAAAGGCAAAAGAGAGGGATTAGAGTGTCGGAGATATTTGTGAGTTCGTTCCAAGGATCTGGCGCAGCGTAGATTAAGGAGCGGTTGTAGAATTTCAGAGCGGAGGAGACTGAAGGCCGAGACAGAGAAATCCAATCGGTTGTTGGTTTGCGTCTGTCACATCTCTAATTGCATTTCTCAAGCGATTATAGCGCCGCAAACGGGTCGATGGATTAGTGAAGGTGTGGGTCTCGACGGACGGTAGATTAATTTTACCGGAAGGAGAAGCAAAAGAATAATTAAATGGCTAACGGCAGACGGATGGCTCAAGACGGTTTGGCGAAATCACACTATAGGCCCTATATACATCATAGGTTTTACGTACATGGATTGAGGCTATGGTCACCGATGGTCATCTAACCCACGGATGCTCAAAGATATATGTTTTCTGACTACTTCTTTCATTGTCCTTTATTTGGTTTTTTTCATTTTGTCCAATCTGTCCTAAGTTTCAGTTTAAAGACTTGCCGCTGGTCTAATTAGGCCCCTATAATGAAATATAGACATAGGGCCTCGTAATCGTAAACTTAACTTTCTAAAACGCTACTATAAAGCTAAGCGCAGGGCACCAGCTTATTCACGAGCGCTGGGTCGTATATCAGAGGAGTTGTCCAGAGATCGATGTCCTGTGGAGGTCCGAGTCCGGTTGCCAGAGAGACCAGAGAGAGGAGGCAGAGCAGCTGCTAAAGCAAAACCGTTGAGGACGAGAATGCTTGGAAGGCGTAGGGTCGGATGGATTAGGGCAGGTATTCTTGAGGTGGTAAGACTTCAATGTGGACTGAAAAGCCTGTGGGGTGAACATTGTCTTTATGTCTCTAACGTTTAGTGGTGGGACTTTGCCCGTTTTGAATTGCCCTGCTGATACCAGCGAGCCTATAATTTCGTATTAAATTATATTAATGTTATGGGGTTTGTTGAGGATTCAACAAAAGGTTTAATTAATTCATTCAACGGAAGTAATCAAAGTCGCACGGGAAACTTTGCTTTTGTTCAAAATTCGAGCCTACTATAAAGACTGTCAAATGTTCTTTAAATTTTCTAATTTGATCCCAGTGGTTTCATTTAGTATAGCTACAAAGTACAAAATGTTATACACCATAGGAATTAATTTTTGTTTTAAAATTGTTTTTTAGATTTGGTGGTCAAGTTTCCACGTTTCTCCGGAACCGGTTTCATCGCGTTTCCGGTATTAAGAGGAGCGCACAGGGAGTTCATCATAAAGATAGAATTCCGACCAGACTCAAACGATGGGCTAGTTCTGTTCAGCGCCGATCACCCCTCCGCCAGGTTCGACTTCTTCTCTATCAGCATCGTCAACGCAAGGATCGAATTCAGGTTTGGACACAAGATCAACTGATTTCTTACAGAACACATCAAATAGGACACACAGGTCTATGTATTTATTGACATGTCTTCTTATGTTTATCCGAGATATCGAAACAATTATATTAAAACCTAAATGCAACAAGATATCTTACTTTTCATACTTACTTTCAGTTGCTATGCAAAGATAGTAATGCATACATGAATACATAATTACTTATATACACATAATGTAGGCCTACAATTTCTACGCCCTTAATTAAGTTGCCATATAAGACAACGCTCATCTCACTTTCCTGGTCGCAACAGGAGGTCAATCATTGATTACTCTGAGCCAATGATAACTGAACAGAGCACAGGTGATCATTTCTTTCTGTTGCTCGAGCCTACATTGTTTCTGCATTTTACTTTTGCCCTGTCTTATGCTTCTACATCACAATGGACGTCTTGCTTACTCGTTCTCCTTCCTAATCGGACGCATTAATTGTCTCCAATCTCATCGTTTACCGGCAAATTTCGGCTCACTTTACGATCGCAGCAATGACCACCCAGCACTTCATGCAGATCTCACGTTTATTCTTCTGGGACTATTATGAACTTCATTCTTCACGAACTTAGCATTATTACGCTCTATCGCACACGGCCAATGACCATGTCATGTATACCATAGCTAACTAAAACATTCCACTAATTTGGCTACAGACTAACGAGCTCAGGGTATTTATCTATGTTACCTTCAGATTCGACTGTGGCTCTGGAATGGCCGTCGTCAGATCTAGTAATTTCGTCGAATTGGGAAAGTGGAATAACGTAACGGTTCATCGAAGCGAATGGAATGCCTGGCTACGTCTAAATCAGGGCACACAGTCGAGAGGAAAAGCCAAAGTTCGTTTGAATCTTTCATATTTACAAAATAATAATCAAATGAAAATATTGTTTGGCGCTGTGCTACCAGCCTTTCTCTAATAATTTCCATGGTGCATTTTGTCGAGGTAACTGGGCGGGGAAATTTTCCTAACTGCTTCGGACCGTCCCCCACTGAGTTGTGGTTCGTCATCCAAAGGTAAACTCATGATCCTCGACATTATTATTCCAGATGGTACGCTACACGCATGACGCACGAAAGGTCTTTCCCGAAACCCAAATACTTGCTGGTAGTGTGTGATTATGACCTGTATGGTAATCAAATAGTTTGGCATTGTTTACGTACAGCAACTATAGTCACTTCATAGGATATACTGTTGGTCCAGGGTCAGTTTAGTCGGATCAATTTCCGAGAGGACCTCTACCTCGGCGGATACTTCAACCTGTCGAAGGTCAACGACCGAGTGGGAACGAACGTCGGATTCTCCGGATGCATTCGACGTCTGGACATCAACAACCACCTGTACGATATGCGAAAGGGAGCCTTCATCGGTGACGCCCTTCGGGGCATTGACGTAGGTCAGCACAACCATTCCATCTCTAACTAGCGTATTAGACGGAAAAGGCCCCTTCTGGGTAGAATTCTCTGGCGTTCCTCCTTTCTCTTTACCTCTCTCTAGTTTCTCCCTTCCGTCCCATATCATCACTCTGATTCTACATCTCATATGATAAGTCGCCGAATCTAAGCGGTTTAGTATAATTATAGGTTAAGTTTTAGTAAATGTAATTCACTAGACAGATCCCACGGATACAAGTATCTAAACAAAACACAAATAACAACAACAACAACATCAATTATAATAATAATAATCATTATAATTATTACCATTATTATTATTATACCCAATAAGTGCTAGCGATCTTAATGCAAACCAAAACCTTGCTGGATGGAGCAGTGGACCGATGAGTGCGTTTGACGATTAGGCTACATAGCGTAAGTTTAGCGAGTTTAAAAGGTGTCTACTTACTATAAATCTAAAAATTCTTTAAATGTAAGGCGTATCTATTATTGTTGTTGTTGCTGTTGTTATTGCTGCTGCTGCTGTTGTTGTTGTTATTATTATTATTGTCATTATTATTATTATTATTATTATTATTATTATTATTATTATTATTATTATTATTATTATTATCATCATCATTATCATTATCATCATCGTCGTCGTCATCATCATCATCATCATCATCATCATCATCATCATCATCATCATCATCATCATCATCATCATCATCATCATCATCATCATCATCATCACTGTCATCATCATCATCACTGTCATCATGTTTATTATCTTTGATTGCAGAAGATTGCAGCGATGATGTCTGTCGAAATGTCAGTTGTCAGAACGGTGGTCTGTGTGTCACTGACAACGCAGATGTTGCATTCTGTCACTGTCCTCTGGGTACAACGGGAGACAGGTGTCAGTCGCGTAAGTGACACAGTCTGTCCATTTTGCGCTCGAAATCCTGGAATTGGAATTAATGCATTTGCATTTTAAAAACAACGCTTATCACGCATTGTTTATCAGATTATACTTACTTAGCTGCAGTGAATTTAATGGCTAAAATAGCTATTGACTATCTGTAATTTAAGTATTAGTTTAGTGTGATTGCCTGAATTCACATCACACCTCACTATGTGAACCAAACAGATTAGCCTATGTGTAAAATACCAGTGACACTGATGCGATGTCCCAGAGAAAGTGTGCCCCTATTGACCACATAAATGTTTTCGTACACACATACATAGACCCGCATACGTATAACCTACATTCATACATACATACATACATACATACATGCAGATATAAACACATACATATGTTATATAGAATAGGCCCTATATTGGCCTGCATCAAATGCAGTTACTTCTTGACTTGAGTCGATGTATATGACTTAACAATTATTGACGGCCTATTATGTAGGATGATCCCATGGGCACGATAATAACAATATAATGAGATTCATGCAGCTTCAGTGTAACTGCTTCGAGGAACGATCTTCGAATAACGATGGACTCTAGATTCATTCTGTACTTAAGCCAACGTATTTCTAAGAAGAGCAGCATAATTCAGTCGCACACGGTATTCAGTCTTCCGTCTACTGAACATCATAAAGTTCTAACTTCAATCTGAGCGTTACAGACTGCCATTGGTAAGATCAAGCAACTGCAACATTTAACGGAACAAAATCTAATGTAATCTTTTCAATTCTAGTTTTATTTTTGCTTTACCTTATCTTAAGACTTCTATAACGCTGTGTTCATTGTTTTGAGTGAATATGTTTTCGTTGTTTTGAGTGAATATGTTTTCGTTGTTTTGAGTGAATATGTATGTGTTCGTTGTTTTGAGTGAATATGTGTGTTCATTGTTTTGAGTGAATTTGTGTGTTCATTGTTTTGGATGAATATGTGTGTTCATTGTTTTGAGTGAATATGTGTGTTCATTGTTTTGAGTGAATATGTGTGTTCATTGTATCGAGTGAATATGTGTGCTCATTGTATCGAGTGAATATGTGTGTTCATTGTTTTGACGGTAGGCGTTCAAGTGCGCGGCGTCCCTATGTTTTCTGGGCAGTCGTTCTTGCAGTATCCGGGTCTTCAGAGGAACACTCTGTCGTTTACGGAGATCGAGATCGTCTTTAAACCGATGGACGTCGACGGATTGATCCTCTACAACGGATTCTCCAGGGACAGGACCGGAGACTTCATCGATCTGGCGATGAAAGACGGATACGTCGAGTATCGCTTTGATCTCGGAACAGGACCAGCAGTCATCAGGTGAGGATGATAACGACGACGACGACGACGACGAATATGATGACGGCTGATACGTCAGCGGCAATGATGATGATGGTGATGATGGCAGTGGCCTTGACAACAATGACAAAAACGGAGACGGAGGGGAGGAGGATCACAATTATAATTATTATTCAATAATTATTCAATAAACCCATAGGCTTACCTACTTACTTACTTTTTAAGTAAGTAAGTAGGTATACATGCATACATATATATGCATATATGCATATATACAGGGTGCGGCAAAATAAAGTAATCCTCTGCAGTGTGTTGCAAATTCTGTAGCAACCGCTTAGAATTTTTATATAAAACTTGGTAATGATATTGTCTGTTCACATCTACATATAACTTCCAAATGTTATTTAACAATCTTTAAATATGACAAAGTTATGTTATTTCAAACACGACATCCCCCACGATTTTGCATGGTTAAAAATAGTTACTTTGTAAAGAAACAAGAAAAATAAATGGTACAACTTGAAATATTTTTACAACAAAGCTTTACGAATTGCACTTTCAATTTTACATTAAGTGTTCAAAGTGTCCACCATTGGCCTGCACGCATGCCTTCAGCCGTTTGGTAAAGTTCTTGATGGCCTTGTTGATCGGCGCCTGTGGCATATCGTCCCATATTGACTGCAAAGCGGCTTTCAACTCGGCGATTGTCTTTGGCTTCGGCTGGAGTTTGTGATACCTTTCCAGCATGGCTCCCCACACGTGATAGTCAAGGGGGTTGAGATCTGGGGAATTTGGTGGCCACTGGTCCTTCTCAATGATCTCAGGAAAGTTTGCGTGCAGCCACTCCTGCGTGACACGTGCCAATAACGCAACCGTAAAATTTGCACGTTATAAAGCGTGGGCTTGTCTCTGTTCAAATAGCATAACTTAGTCAATTGTTGTGATAATATAATGTAATTTGGCAATTGTACGTAGATATGAATGACCAATGGCCGTGTAAATTTTCTTATAAACATCCAACTTCGTTCTTGAGATATCAACCAAACACTGCAGGGGATTACTTTATTTTGCCGCACCCTGTGTGTATGTATAAGCATCAGCAGTAATAGTAGTAGGAGTAGTATTGTTATTAATATTTTATCATTTAAGTTATTATAATTTTATCATTATTATTCAGCCAAATGATCATGTGATATAGTGAGCAAAACTGAGCATACTCCGGACGAGATTCATTCTAGGCATATTAGCAAGTAGGAACTTCATTAGCTGTCGTGTTTTTGTTTGTATGTAAGTATGGATGATCTATTTATGCATGCATGTATGTACGTATGTAACTATGTATGTATGTATGTATGCACGGGTGCATGTATGTATGTAAGTAGGGATGTAGGTATGTGCGGAGGCAAGTATGTACGTATGTATTTATGCATCGATGCATGCATGTATGCATGCATGTATCGGTGTATATACTTATGTAAGTATGGATGTATGGATGTATGTATGCATGTATATATGTATGTATGTATGTATGTACGTATGTGTATACGTACGTCGATGTGAGTTAATTTGTTGTGTCAATAGGAGTGCTCAGCCGGTGTCTGTTGGTGAGTGGCATTTCGTTCGTCTGTCTCGGACTGGACGCAATGGATTCCTGAAAGTGGACAGACAACAGTTGGTCGATGGAATGGCCAGTGGGGCATTCACCCAGCTCACCCTCACCCTTGACCTCTTCATCGGAGGTCATCGCAACTATGACGAAGTCGCGAAAGCCGCACAAATCACCAAATCCTTCACTGGATGCATACAGAAGGTATAGATGAAGCACTTCTACAGATAAATAACCTGTGGTATTAAAATAATTGTAATTGAAAGTAGTAACTTCTATCGCGCTCGTTTCCAATGCACAACGCATCAACCGATGGCTCACCAAAACAAAGCCGTAATCAGGTCAATATCCAGATTAGTCCATTAAGAAATTAACTGTCCATTATAAGAAAGGGGTAGCTTATGGTCAACAAGCAATTTGATAAAAGTAATAACTGTACTTGCAGCCAAGTATTAACAACACTTAATTGATGAAATACTTTCGTTTGCAATGACACTTAGCATCATAATAGTCAAGCGCAGCGAGCGCCTCTGAGTAATTATCTTGAAGAGGCGCTATATAAATTCTCAGAATGAGTGTGACCTTAGGGATAAATGATGCAATCGTAATCGAGGTCTCCAACTTTCTAAAGCATCACTTGAAGACTAACCGCAGGACAGCAGCTTATTAACGAGAGCTGATGTATGAATGGACTGAAGTACTAACAGCAACCCATCCACAACGACTTCCTACATGGCATATACATGTACAGCGTGTCTCTCTATTAAACGTACAATTAGCGGCACAAACGTACAGTTAATTGTCTCTAGTAAGAGGCGTAAAACTCAGAAATTTAACATTCGGTTCTATAAATAATTTAGGCATTATTATTATTATTGTCATTATTATTTTGGCATTTATTTGACATTAACTTGGGGTAGATATAAGCCATAAAAATTTTGAACATGAATCCTAGAAAATGTATACATATTACCATTATTTATAGCATGTTATTATTACTATTGCTACTATTATCATTATCATCATCATCATAATCCTCATCACCACCACCAGCACTACTACTACTGAAGCAAATTACATGGTGTCATAATATGAAAACTCAGACAAGGGTGCCATAGATGCAACGATACGTCGGGTGAAATAGGACCACTGCGCGCAGTCAGTCAGAAAGCCTTACAGTACAAGAACAGTTAACAGCTCTCCATGTTGTTGACATCTTCCTTAAAAGCAGAACAATCTAGAAAAACCTCAGATTTTTCGCTTTCCTCTGCATGGAAGCAATTACTGAATCTAGCCGTTGAAGTGTGAATTGTGCCTATGCTTAAATTAGGCTAATTAAAGTTCTTGGGTGTGATATATATAGAGAATCTGGACGTAACTCATTTAAGAATCTGAGATGAGTGCATGCGCAGTCTGTCTCCTGAGAGCCACGTTCGTTAAGTCCAAACCGACCGCGTGCACATCTGGCCACACTTATTGAAGACCCACATGGCCAGCAGTGAATCAACGGAGGCGGAGGCTGTATAGGACAAAGCGTCGACTTCATGAGTCGAAAGGACCTAGGCAAAAGGTTCCACTGGGAGGGGGGCAACCGATCCACTTCTGTCGTAATCACTGGATTAAATTCTGTCTGGTGTTCGTAGGTTGTGATAAACAAGCGTCCGATGAAACTGATGGAAGAGGCGATCACCGGACTCAACGTTAACAACTGCGACCATCCATGCGTCGGACAACCGTGTCTGTACGGCGGACGATGTCAACCGATACACGACCGATACACATGTAGCTGCCCTCTCAGATACGCCAACACCAACTGCGAAGACAGCTGAGTCATCTCCATCTACCATACTTTATATATATATATATATATATTATATATAGTGACAGATTATAATTAAACACAGTGGCAATAGCTTGGGAATTTAACAAATAACTGCGTCGTGATACCTTCCCGATATAGTAGGCTATGCATGATATCGCAATTTGCGCTTAGGTCGATGTTAAGGCGTGGACGCGCCACTGTCACATGCCTCATTTGGCTTGGCACCCGCCAGCAGCTGGCTAAGTTAGATATGGCTGCCCTTGCTTCCGCCTTTCCTCATTTTGTCTTCTCCTCTGTGGTCCGTGACCTTGGCGTTACTCTGGATCAGGAGCTCACCTTTGCTCCTCACCTTCACTCTCTCAGCCGTGCTTGTTACTATCAACTGCGCCAACTACGCACTATCGCTCGCTCGCTAAGTCCTACCGCTACTGCTACTCTTGTCCATTCTTTTGTCACTATCAGACTTGACTTCTGCTGCTCTCTCTATGTTGGCCTCCCGGCTACCCGACTGAGCTGTCTGGTTCGCGTCTTGCGCTCTGCAGCCCGCCTTATTGGCCGCATAAGGCAAAACAATGCGTCTCACGTGGAAAGTTACTAAGCGTAGAAACGACTCTGGAATACTTCAGCCATATATCTTACCCAAATTCGACCACATCTCCAGCTATATGCGCGACATTCTTCACTGGCTCCCGCTTAGGCAGCGTATCGAATATAGGGTAGCTGCCTTAGTTTGGCGCTGCCTGCTGGGTCTCGCTCCTGCATACCTTATTGAGCTTTGTAGCCCCACCCTTAGTGTTCGAGGCTCGCGCTCCCTCCGTTCAGCTGAACAGGGTCTTCTTTCTGTCCCTTTTGCTCGTACCTCCACCAGGCAGAGCCGTGCTTTCTCTGTGATCGGCCCCTCGACCTGGAATGGCCTCCCTCTGACACTCCGCTCCCTTCCTAGAACCCCTTCTCAGTCATTCCTCTCTCAACTAAAAATGATCTTATTTGGCCGCGCTTGGGTTGGGAGCGCCTCTGAGTAGTTCCCTTGAAGAGGCGCTATATAAATTCTAGTAATGAATGAATGAATGCCGAGGCTAAGAAAATGAAGTAGTTAACACTTCATTGCCATGACTGGGATTCACCGTCAGCTTCAGCGACTGTTTTTCGTTAGCTTATTTAATCAATCTAAGTGTGGCTATTCGCCCCTGAGTAGACTGTCTTGAAGGGGCGCTATGTAAAACTACTGTAATAATAATAATATTCGTGCGAATTCTCTAATCAACTTTAGAATATTTTAACCTTCGCAGGACCAAGCGGGGTAAATAATTACCCCAGGGGTATTTGGATGTTGATTGCGGAGCAACTGTGGGGAGTTATAATTTGACGTTTCATGTGTTTACAAGTTAACACCCCAGACATATTCTGACACCATAACCACCTTGATGTCATGTTGTGGGGAAAAGATATTTGAGTCCAAAGTGTCATGGGGTAAATATTTACCCCGCTTGGTCCTCGACGTCGTTATTTTTTCGAACATAGGAAAAAATATTTTTTAAATATCTGAGCTCAGAAGTAACTTAAAATCATAAATAAAGTGTTGAATCTACCAAAGAATTAAGTTTTGATAGTAGCATAATTGTGGAGAGTCTACTTTCCAAGATGGCGGCCAATATGGCCGCCAAAACACAAAAATATGCATATCCCAGCTCATAGACAAGCTATAATAACAAGCGAAGTGTCGAATTTAGTATTTTTAAGGTCAGGGATTCGATCTGTCGTAACGGCAATAGTATGAGAGTGTTAATTTCCAGAGATGGCGACCAATATGGCCGCTAAAACACAAAACTATGTGTATCTCAGCTCACAGGTAAGATACATTAACAAATGAAGTGTCAAATTTAGTATATTCAAGGTCAAGGAATTGACTTATCGTAGTGGCAATAGTGTGTGAGTGTTACTTTTCAAGATGGCGGTCAATATGGCGCCAAAACACAGAAATTTGTATATCTCAGCTCATATTTTGCTTTTGGCAGCCATAATGGACGCCATCTTGGATAGTAACGCTCCCATACTATTGCCACTACGAGAAATCGATGCGTTGATCTTGAATGTATTAAATTTGACACTTCTTTTGTTATTTTAGCTAAACTTAAGGCTGAAATATGCATGTTTTGTTTCTGCGGCCACATTGGTCGCCATCTTGGATAATATCATCCCGACAGTTTTACTACTGCGAAAAACGACTGTTTGACCTTGAAATTATAAAATTTGACACTTCATTTGCTATCGTAGCTTACCTATCAGCTAAGATATTTATATCTGTGTTTTGGCGGCCATATTAGCCGCCATCTTGGAAAGAAACACTCGCACACTATTGGGACTACGAGAAATGGATTCCTTGATCTTGAAACTATTAAATTCGACACTTTATTTCTTACGGTAGCTTACCTATGAGGTGAGACATAAATATTTTGTTTTGGCGGCCATATTGGCCGCCATTTTGGATAGTATCAATCTAACACTATTGCAACTACGATAAATCGATTTCTTGATCTAGAAACTATTAAATTTGATCCTTCATTTGTTATTGTAGCTTATTTTGATCTGAGATATACAATTTGTTTTGTTTTGGCGGCCATCTTGTCCGCCATCTTGGATAGTAGCATTCCTACACTATTGCTACTATAAAAAATCGATTTACTGACCTTAAAATTATTAAATTCGACGCTTCATTTGTTACTATAGCTTGCCTATGAGCTGAGATATGCATTTTGTGTGTTATGGCGACCATATTGGCCGCCTTCTTGGAAAGTAACACTCGCACACTATTGGCACTGCAATAAATCGATTCGGTGACCTTGAATCTATTTAATTAGACACTCTATTTGTTATGATAGCCTACCTATAAGCTGAGATAGACATTCATTTGTTTAAGCGGCCATATTGGCCGCCATCTTGGAAAGTAACACTCGCACACTATTGGAACTGCAATAAATCGATTCGGTGACCTTGAATCTATTTAATTAGACACTCTATTTGTTATGGTAGCCTACCTATAAGCTGAGATAGACATTCATTTGTTTAAGCGGCCATATTGGCCGCCATCTTGGAAAGTAACACTCGCACACTATTGGCACTGCAATAAATCGATTCGGTGACCTTGAATCTATTTAATTAGGCACTCTATTTGTTATGGTAACTTAACTATGAGCTGAGATATACATTTTTGTGTGTTTTAACGGCCATATTGGCCGCCATCTTGGAAAGTAACACTTGCACCCTATTGGCACTACAAGAAATGGATTCCTTGACCTTGAAACTATTAAATTCGATACTTCATTTGTTATTTTAGCTTACCTGTGGCCTGAGATATTAAAATTTTGGTGGGGTAAAAAATTAACCCGCTTGGACCTCGACGTATCGTAAAATGTTTTGGTCCTGCGAAGGTTAAGCTGAATTTATTAATCAATTTATAATTCGCAATGTTGAATCTGATTTCGCTCAGCTTTGCATATTAGGACACAGAGCTGTTCTCTTTAATATTTGCAGAGATTCTTGGTGAGATATCGTCACCTAAGTTCAACGGCGACAGCTACCTCCTCTACACGAATCCATTTCTCAGTCAGAAGTAAGTAACATTGCTGAAACAACCTACATGGTACCATAAAACGACCAATTGGACAATGGCGCCTTACAACGTGACACGTCTGGTGAAATCTGACCACTGCTCGCAAGCAGTATTAAGAGATGCTAAAGAGATGCTGTTGAATTTTTTTTTCGTAATGAGTCTCGTCTGCTTTTGTTCCTGTTGCGCCTCTGTTAAATTGCACTTGGTACAAAACAATGGCGCACCAATATCCCTCAGTCCTGAATCATTCTACTATTTCTTTCTATAGGGGGGCCGTGGCGCATTGGATAACATCTGGCACACAGACCGAGAGGTACCGAGTTCGAGCCCCCGTTGGGCGGATATGTTTGTAGGCTGCTATTAGCGCCGTTGTATTGCAAGCTGTCTGTTCTGTTAGTAGTTAAGATTTAAATTGCATAACATGTAAATGTACAGCGCAGTGCGTTTGTCAGGCGCTTATTAAAGAAAAGATATTATTATTATTATTATTATTATTATTATTATTATTATTATTAGGTGGATACAAGGATACAGCCTGTTCCTGAATTCGCAAGCATAGTCTATATATCATGTTGCAACCTGCTCATTGTTTTATGGCATGTCTATGTTGTAGGCTTAATCATCGGACTAACTTTTAATAACAATAGAGTTTCATCTTTTAACTTTACTGATCTTCTTATAGACAAATTCAACTCGATATAAACATTTCTGATTTCTCCCGTCCATTGTGTTTCTTACTCCGTCTGCCTCCGTTCTAGAACTCGTGGCCGGGCACTTGACCTTCAGATGCGGATCAGACCTCGAGGACCTAGTGGATTGCTGTTCTGGGTGAGCGAGGAAGAGACAGGACCTCATGGCGACTACCTGGCTCTCGGTCTACGCGGTGGATTAGTTCAGCTGAGCTACAACCTCGGAAGTGGAGAGGTCGTACTTGTAGCCAACCAGACACGGGTTGACGATGATTATTGGCACACTGTCAAAGTCCAGCGGTAGGCTTTGACTTCTTTCCTTCGACGCTTCGGCGTCTTTAATAGAATCCAAATGAACGAAATTAAAGACGCATTGGCTTTCATTAAGCTCTTGATAAATAGTAGTTCGGTCTTTCTGCATATATCTGAACATTTGCAAAGCGTCTTTCAAGAACTTCTCTTGAGAGCGCTTCATCAAATAGACTATTTTATTTATAGTTCTGCCCGTTTCAGAAGCCTATCCACGAAGTATTTTTGTGCTCCAGTGATGGCTTGTGTGTATCAAAAATACTTCGTGGATAGGCTTCTGAAACATCTATGTATGTATCCATGTATCTGGCTATTTATGCAGCATCTTTGAAGGACAACGCAAAGGGAGCTTGTCTCTCAGAATCACGCTCTCATCATCCATGGATGAGTACACATGATAATTGAGCAGGCCAATACCACTACCAGTATTAAATACATATTAGTGATGTCTACTAATGATAACATAATTATTACCTACATTACAGCTGTCACTTGTGCATTGATCTTATGCTACTACACGTAGCCTACTGCTAAAACCAGGCTGCTGACTGGCTTTATACGACATTAAAAGACGTGTTTTTTATAAGTGTTGAGAAGACAGCTTCGCTGGAAGTTGACGAAACGGATATCGTAACTGGAACATCTCCCGGTTCCATGAAACAGCTCACGACTCACGGAACAATTTTCCTCGGTATGGTAACGCTTTCCTCCTCCCCTTCCTCTTACTTCCTCCCTATACAACCTCTACTTCTTTTCCTCTTAGTTCTTCCGCAACAGGCAATCGTTACAATTGATCAGTGCTTTTTTGTCTGGTCGTCTTTGCTATGTAATAATAATCTTGACAATCATTATTCTCTGTCGACATTAGTGCCTTAAGATGAGGCACTTAAGGTTAGTGTCAGACATCTAACGTTGAAGTCAATAGTAATCGCAAACACCGAATTTATAGAGCGCTACTCTAAAGCTAAGCGCAGGACACCAGTTTATTCACGAGTGCTGCGTTGTGTCAGAAGGGTTGTCCAGGATTGTCAAGGGAAAATCAGAGTCCGGTTGGCAGAAATGCCAAAGAGAGAAGAGGCAGAGGAGCTGCTAAGGCGCGCTTCGTTGAGGACAAGAAAGCTTTGAAGGCGAAGGATTGGATGGATTAGGGTAGGAATTCTTGAAGTGGTGAGATTTTAATTTTGAGTTAAAATCCTGTGAGGTGATAGGTAGAGGAGCCTGAGGCAGAAAATGGTGGGTGATGGGCATTATTGGGGGATAACTAAGAGCTAAGGCCTGGTATTGAGTGTGGCCGATTGTGTAGATTCATAAGCAACCGTGAATGAGCTCACTGAACAGTCTTCGCCAAGAGACATGTTACACCACAGAACTGCCTTTGTAAGCTTGATACATAAATAAATGGAAGCAGGAAGAGTGAGCGCTGTAAAATGTGCTACAGCGGTCCTCTCAAGAATACAATCAGCGCTCAAACGGCGCGGTCCCCAAAAGTCATGTAGGCTAACGAGGAGAAATGGAGCTGAGTAAGTACAGCATTTGGTGAGTGCCCGCCCGTAGACTATGAAGCGCCCACTCAGCCTTTCTTTAGTGGTCAGTATATGAGTTCCAGCGCAGGTTTAAAGGTTACACAGGTGTTCTGCCGTTTCGGTTATGCTTGCGCCGCAGCCAAGTATTTCTTCTACCTCGGAACCTCGCTTATCACAGGAACTTCTATAGATAGAGTCCTAGGTAATTCACAGGATTTCTGATGCGCCTGTTATACTTACTTACTTACTTACTTCGTACAGTTACCGAAAGCGACATAAATATTTTGTCCCTACAGGTTGCATTAATAGAGTAAATGTTTTTGCCTGTGAGTGTTTATTTGATTTGTGGGTGGCATTTTGAAAGAGGGTTTTGGGCAGCCATGGACAAGCCCTGGGGAAACAGCCTTAACGGACCCATGTGATTCAATCTAGGCTATTTGAACGAAAACAAGACCTTCAAGAAATCACACGGGCTGTGAGGTCATCGATCTCTGAGTTGCTTATCTGATTGCAGACGTTTGTCGTCTTTGTTTGTAGGTGGAATGGATGATGTCGTGCACGGAACCCTTCATAAGTACACTTCTGGTTTTGTCGGGTGCATATCGAACGTCACCCTCGGCACTGACTACCACCTCGACCTCGTTGGATTCGCAGACGACGGTAGCAACATTTCCCCTTGCCTCGACACGACCTCCGAACGGACAGCCCGACGATAGCTAAGAGCTCATTGACGCAGCTGTACATATATATACGAGCTCCGGTCATGTAAATCACATTGTGTGTAGAGACCGAAGACCATGAGTAGGCTTAATTAATATCTTAAGATTCAACATGCCCGCCTCCTTAATTTGTCTGAGGTCACCTGTTTCATCAGAGCGAATGGGCAAGGGATTCACTGACGAAAGTAGATTCGAAAGCAGCGCTATAGTTTTATAGCATAGCTATTAGAGTTAAACAACTTTAACTATTTGCTGTTGGTTATCTGTATCACCAAGTTAAGCACACTGAAGGTTGCCAGTACTCGCTGTATAACCCCACGCCTATTTATGACATTGTAATTTGTAAATAAAAATCGCTACTATGCTTACACGTTCCTTGTCTCTCGGCGGGCCAACAGCAGACCATCAGTTTCTAGTACTTTCTACCAGTGGCACAATGCGGATCTGTTGCGAGCCCAATGAGTTGTCTGGGAATACCAGTGGTTTTCAGATGGCTAAAGTTGTGTCATGCGTGAAAAATTTCGTCCATCATTCGGCAACTTAAGGTCAGGTGTAGTTGTCGAATCTAGATTTGTAGACACATTTAGAAACCGTATTGAAACCTCCTCTCGGCTGTACCATTTTCTACTGCATGGAAGCAATGAGAAAGATCAGTGATGGACAGAGGCCAAACGTATGAAAAGAATGAATCCCGATTCCTGACATAACCATCTCACTTGTTCAAACTTCAAAGTCTGCAACCAGAGAGGAGACAATTTCTTTCTTACGCTAAAAAAGTGTGGAATCACTGCTAAAGGCTGATGACCTTAGGCATAGGCCTATTGAGCAGTTAACTTGTCCGGAACCTATGTGCATGTTACGCCTCCATCTGGGTTTCTAATAAATAATACATAAATAATGCATTCAATTGTTGGTGGTATCTGGTAAAAGGTTATTTGTAAGTTGAACTCAGTCTGTAAACTGATAATTTATTAGCACCCGAGGTATAGATATGATCCCTCAGGCTCTTAGAAACTATCTGAAGAGTAAGAATGATTCTGGATCGAACGGTCCTCGTCACCATTGAGGTCCACAAAAGTGCCCCTAAAGGGCAAAGGCCACAGCGTTGTAGGGTTGAGTGCAAATAGAAATGCGCTGAAAGAGGAAAAAAGAATTGATAATTATAATAATAATAATACTATCATTATAGGCATTTAAAGAATTCCACTTACACGTAGTCGATTATGATAGCATCGGACTCATCAGAAGCATGAAACGCTTAGACCTATATGTACAAACAAACAAACAAACACACACACACACACACACGCCTACGCCTACACACACACACACACACACACACACACACACACACACACACACACACACACACACACACACACATTCTGGATAGTCATTCTTTTAAAATTAGAAGTGAGCTAATCAGTTTGTCACCTTTCCTTGTTCTGCAAGTGCTTGAAGTCTGTTCTGTTTGATCATGGGCCTCTCTGCTGTAATGTAATGTAATGTAAAGTAATGTAATGTAAATCTTCGAAAATTTCTCAGCGCCCACAAAAGCCACGTCAGGGAGACTATCATATCACCGGCGCTATATCACCTCAAGTCCGCAATAGCCAAAACTCATCTGTTCGTTCCGGTGCCAGGTCTAATTCCGGGGAGTTCAAGCCGAGGAGACGGCATGATGCTACGGTGGTAATCGGTAATAATGGTGGTTGTGTGGTGGCGAAGGGAGTAGAATCAGGATAGGATAGCTTGAAGAGTTCGGTTTTCAGTCGTGAGTGGAAAGTAGTAGAGAGTGCACGCGGAGGACAGGCTAAATTAGGCGAGATAGAAGGAGAAGGAGCAAACTAGCGGAGGTCTTTTGGGAGTCCGTTCCAAAGAGCTGGTGCAGCGTAGACTAGGCCTAAGGAGCGGTTGCAGAATTTCAGAGGATATGCGACTGGAGGCCGAGATAGTGAAAGGTGGCCTATGATGATGAGCGAGTAGACCCGGGCGGTTGGATGGTGAATAGCTGGCGAATGTAAGAGGGTTTAGAGGTTCGAAGGGCGTTGTAGGTAAGATATACAATGTTGTAATGGATGCGCTGAGGGATATTTAGCCAATGAAGTGATTTGAGAACAGAGGTTATGTGGTGGTGTTGGGAGTTTTGGTTATTGCGCGGGCGAGAGCTTTCTGGGCTGTTTGCAAGCGTTTTATTTGAGAAGAGTCGATGTTGTAAAAAAGGGAATTACAGTGATCGAGTTTGGAATGAACACCTATTGTGCATGCGGTCTTCTAATCAAGTATTGGGCGCAGTCGACGAAGATCACGCATGTGCATAATAGCAGGAGCGAGATAGCTGGTTGATGTGGTCGGAAAAGGTCGGGAGCGCTGCTCATGAGTTCTATTCTTGAAGTTGCACTTTAAAAATTCTCGCTTATGTTATGTGAATGGAGGTAAAGACCTTGACGAATGCAGTCACCTCTGGTAATTACTGCGTCAAGCCGAGACATGCTGAGCCAACACTCGAAATGCTGGTTGTTCTTTTTTAATCGGGCCGCATCCGAGGAAACATGGTCCGAATACCTTCATCAGGGATGAAAACTCGGAATAAAATGCAGATAGCGCGACGTTAGAGTTAGACTACTGAATAATGAACTCAGCTAATTAAGCTAATCACGAAAGACAACCGTGGAAGTGTTAGCAACTTCCATAATGCATGTTTGAACCCCGTACCTCTTCCTCGCCGCTTGATTTTTTACTGCTAGTTTACAGTCTGAGTTGGCCATCATTAAACAGCGTCATCCCAATGCCGACAAGGGGCGGGATATGACCACATTGACCAGTGCGGACGTCCGCATCTAAATTTGAGTTTTTTTCCAGCACACACCTGTGCCTTAAACACCAACTCCAGTCAGATAGTCTGCACTAAATTTGGCTCGTCGTTAGTAATGTTCCGTTGCACACAACTCAATAACCATCTCATCTCATCGGATTGTGGATAAACAGTAGGTTAGGTCTAAAGTCTAAACGGAATCATGATGACATGAAGAAGTATGTTCGAATGTGGCATGCAAAAGCAGCAGAAAGGAAAAAGTCGATTGATGTGTATGTGAGTCCGTGCTGCCATACCGCAATATTGTAGCCATTCGTCCTCTAATGCGGACGTCCGCAAAGGGGGAGGGAGGAGAGGCCAAAAGCGAACAAGGGGAGGAGGGGTCAAAAGTAGCTGTTTGTGGATGTCCTTTATGAACGACCCCAAGCAGGAGCACGCAATTGAGTGACTTATGTAGCCTTCATGTACATGTAATTGCTGACTATGGAACATCCATGTATTTCGTGTAGTTTATAATGGTTGTGATGTGTTCGTGTAGCTAAGTTGGTGGTTCTTTTCGTTAAAGTTTGTTCACAACAGAAATAGGGCCTGCTAAGAGACCAATAAAAGAACCCTGATGAATGCCATACACGAATAGCATGGGATACAGGATCAGACACGTTTCTGATTTTCTTCAAAATAGCAACTGTGTATAACTGTATAATCAGGCACCGGAACGGCGTTTCGGTTCTTTTTGGACGACCACAAACGCCATATCGGTTCTTTCTTTGATTAGCATGGCGCCTGAAGCCGGCGTTCCTGTTCTTCCTTAAGTGGGCGTGCCAGTTCTTTTTTTGTGTAGGACGGGATCACTGTATAATCAATTTGTTGTTACGAGATGGAAAGGTTTCCAGATATAAATATACACTGTCCGGAAAAAAAGGGACCCCTTATGGTAATACGAAAAAAGACTAGTAAAATGTTCATCGATTTTTAAAATTCCAAGACCATTTTAATCCTGACATAATTATCAACAAAACTGTAATTTATGAACGGCCCAGTTAAAAAATTACGTCATAATGACGTCTTGAAATACCAAATTGTAAAAACAACACGGTTAGAAAATGCTGCTATTGGCCAATGGCGCGCTCGCCTTGAAGCTTGTGTTGAGGCCGAAGGCGGACACTTTGAGCACGCCTTGTAGTCTAATATTATTCAGATATAAAATTAAATTAAACTAAACTTTATAATTGATAAATGACAGTTTAAAATAATATTGAAACTTTTAGATGATTTTTGTGCCGTCCTTGACACTTGAATTTTGATGAAAATGACGTCATTATGACGTCATTATTAAATAACAAAAACTTTCATACTTTAACCAGTATTTAGCAAATTATATCAGGATTAAAATGGTCTTGGAATTTTAAAAATCGATGAACATTTACTAGTTTATTTTCATATTACCAAAAGGGGTCCCTTTTTATCCGGACACAGTGTATATATATATATATATATATATATATATATATATATATATATATGTTTTGCACGAAATTTGAACTTTAGTTCCAGCAACTGAAACACTATATTCTACCATTTGAATCGGATAAATAAACAATAAGTTAAACCATTTTATTTTAATTGAATCATTGTTTAATTCATTTCAATATGAGCCAAGTAAATGTGCACATAGAGTAAGTTAAGTAAGTACAGTACAAGTATATTCTTCATTGAACCAGATGCCAAACAGCACGCTGGTCGACAAATATCTAGGATAAATAAATAGACATGTTTAATCATTTTAAGCAAACAATCAAAGCTCCAGTTAGTCATTATGTGTACAGCAGTCTGACTACGAAAGGTTTTCTCATGCTGCTGCTGTTGGCTTGCCGTAAAGCCCTGTCATGGAATCTAGGGCCTTAAGCAATAAACCCTTGGTTAAACAGGTGGAAGCAGCCTGTGAAGGGCACGACGTTACCGCGGACTGCCGAAATTGGGTAACATCAGCAAAGCGGTAGTGTTGTTCGATTGTTGGGTTATTACAGGGAAGGTCTCACTGGCGGATCAGCCTCTTCATCACGAAGTGGAGCCTTCGTTTGCCTTCCCCTTTCTTGCTGACCAGCATATCCCCACCATGCCGGAGCAGCATACAGCAAACGGGCCACCATGGTCGCGCGCACCACGTCATGGAGCCTGGGACCATGGGTCAGTTACTGTGCGCAGGGCATACATGGATTGCCTTGCCTGACAGCATATTCAGTCAATGTGCAGATTGAATCTAAGGGTGTCTGAGTCAGAAAGAGTAATTCTCAGAACCTTCATCTTGCTTACTCGGATTATGCCTGGGACAGCAGCTGGGTCAATAACCCACCCCACACACCCTCTAGTCCCTCTGACGATGATCTCCTGTGTCTTTTTGTGTTCAGTTTTAAGTTGCATGAAACCGCCCAATTGGTAGAACAAATAATTTTACAAATGTAAAACAATAATGCATCTCTGAAACAGTTCCACAAATATGACATCATGTTTCACTACTAATGTTTGGTACTTGCATGGTTAAAATAAAACGAAGTAATGAGCAGTAAGAACTTGTTAAATTTAGTATGCGTGAACTTGGTTATAGTAATAAAGATACACGACAGGATACTTGGATTGGCTGCCAAATTCTTTCTACAACATAAGTTTAACTGTTAATTAATTAATTACAATCATCAATCAATCAATCATTTATTTCTGTAACCATTTGGCAGAAGAGAAAACGAACAATGAAACAATAAGGCAACGGTTTGACATGTACTGGCAACACGGAGGCCCTGAAGGGATCACAGATCCCGCTAAATAGGGACACCTAAACATCTAATAAATACAGATAGGAAATGAAAGACAGACAATAGATACTTAGAGTGGAGTAAGCCTTGGGCTCAAAATCAAACAAACAAAAAGAAACATAAGTCCATCAAAATCACAAAAGAATATATAATCTTAAATAAATCATTATCATCTATTGTAATAAAATGCAACTATGGTATTCAATACAACAAGTGTTGTCATGAGTCATGTTCTAAAGTACTTAAAGGTATTATACATACAATGTCCTTGTTCCATACTGAAATTCTCAAAAATGTGGAATACAGTCAGAACACAAACATGTATTTGGTAACAATTTTTTAGCATGGACTGCAGAACAAAAGTATACACTTTTACCCCAACGTTTTATATGATTACAGTTACATGGTTACAGTTCATATAATCAATCAATCAATAAATGCTTTATTGCTCACCGAAGAAAACATAATCACGTAATCACAGACAACATAAACAGAAATAAACATGCAGTGAACAATGGGAAACCCCGAAAGAACGAACCGTTCTGCTAACAGGGATCGCCCAATTTCAATCGTAATGTGACCAATGGAGTTAATCATAAATAACAATTTCGTGAGAAAACGCCAATAGCAATAACCTAACTTGGTATACCAAAACATCAGGTATTCAGTGAACAAAGCAAATATAGTGTAAATAAACAATGGCTAATAACAATTCATATTCATACAATGTCCTTGTTCTATACTGAAATTCTCAAAATGGAATACAGTCAGAACACAAACATGTATTTGTAACAATATTTTAACATGGACTGCAGAACAAAAGTATACACTTTTACCACAAAGTTTTATATGATTACAGTTACATGGTTACAGTTCATAATTCATATAATATATATATATATATATATATATATATATATATATATATATATATCATAAACAGTTGGCCAAAACTGGCATTTAAAAAATTTGTAGACTGAGGAATTCAAAACCTTGAATGAACAAATATTTAAGCCAAAGGGCCCAAAAGCAAATATAAATCACTTCTTAAACACAACGAGAAATATGAAGGGGGTCCACCATAAAAAGACCTCTGCAAAAGACCCATTTATGACCACCTCTGCCTCTTGTCTGCATTTGGCATTACACTACCTTGTAGTAAGTTTACCTTCAAGTACCAGTCTAGATCCAGGTATTACCTCTTTGAGTGTCTTTTACAGACGACCCATATTCACTCAAATTTTACCTCTGCAAAAGACCCATTTATGACCACCTCTGCCTCTTGTCTGCATTTGGCATTACACTACCTTGTAGTAAGCTTACCTTCAAGTACCAGTCTAGATCCAGGTATTACCTCTTTGAGTGTCTTTTACAGACGACCCATATTCACTCAAATTTTACCTCTGCAAAAGACCCATTTATGACCACCTCTGCCTCTTGTCTGCATTTGGCATTACACTACCTTGTAGTAAGTTTACCTTCAAGTACCAGTCTAGATCCAGGTATTACCTCTTTGAGTGTCTTTTACAGACGACCCATATTCACTCAAATTTTGTCTAGAGCTGTAATCTAAAAATAAATATGGACAAATTGATTCATGATTCAATTATTTCAGTGGTTCTTGCTAGAGAGCATGGGGAGGGTCAAAGTTAGACCTTACAAAGTGCAACGCTACTCCATGATAAATGTAGATATCAACAAAACATCACAACAGTTAAACCTTAATAAAAAAATATGCTTGGTAAATAAGGACAAAATCATTAATAATTAAATATGTAAACCTCTAACAGCCGTGCTGTGGTCAGGAGCGCTTCTGAGTAGTAACCTTGAAGGGGCGCTATATAAAACTTCGTAATGAATGAATGAATGAAAACATGTAATCCAAGTAGTGCAAATCCTTGCCTGAACAAATATTTAAGCAGAAGGGCACAACAGTAAAATATACATCACACATTTCTAAACAGTCGGCTAAGGCCAAAACAAAATAATGTTGTGTTTCCGGTAACGCGACCGAGTAACTATTTGCCGCTACTCTGAATTTTTTTTTACTTCACATACATTAAGCCTTTGTGTGCCAAAGATGCAGAATCGCGACATTATAGGTGCATTCACTAAAGTAGAGACGTTCGGAAACTAGAGGTCTTTCAATGGAAATAATGGTGCTGTAAATTACAGCAATAAAAGGGCTAAAGTGGGGAGGTTAGAAGAGGGAGGTAATAGACCCGAAAGTGGTGGATTTTCTCACGGTAATTTAACAGGGTTATTTCACAAATCTGACCGCCATATTCATTATATCAGAAATACCTATTATCGTACATGCCATTATAAAAGTAAAGCCTCCTTAGCAACCACCCTCAAGGTCAGTCTCAGCCTCTTTGCAACCAACCTTTGCAGGGGTCCCACTCTAAAAAATCAGATTTCAGGACACAATTTTTGGCAAATTTCAGGACAATTTCAGGACATCTTCGTCACGATAAAAATGACAATTTTTGCAGGATAAAAAGCAGAAAAGGTTAATTTCTCAAAATGAGGTCAAGGTACTTTATGTTAAAATATTGCATTAGCGGCCTCCCCTCCCCTAATAGCTGCTCCAATCCTCCCTTTTATTTTATTTTTACTGTACATATTTTTTTATTAAAAATACTAAACAGTCTTTTAACTCTTTTTCTTGAAAACAAAACACTTGCGCAGTAATGCCTGCTAGAACCATGATATCTACATACATACATACTAGCATACGTCTAAACCGGTTTATTCCATCCGAGGGGATAAATTCATACATCCCCGGATAGTCTTGGGATGGATACTTTATTTTGTGATACCGGCACAGATGACTAATTGTTGATTTGCCTGGCTCCAACTTTAATGCTAATGGCTGAAGACAGGAGAGATCTCGGAGCACAGGATTCATCACTGGCAAAGTAGTTTGCGTGTAAGTCACTATCTTACTGAGTCACTGTCTGAATGCATAACGTACGTAGCACTTTCCTCGTGTTGTCTTTCGTCACTTTAGACAACGCCAAACGAGTTCCCATGCCAATATCTATCTCTTTGACTGGCAACCAGTTTTCTCCATCATTGCATTTAATGGCAATCAAATCCACACCTTGTTTGTCCTCAACAACTTCGGATCTCAAGAACTTAAGACTCATACAGTGAATGAGTTTGCTGAGTTTGTTGTACAGGATGTGCACAAGTGGTTCACTCCTTTGGACGAGTTTTGATGAAGTCCGTTAAACTTGAGGCAAGAAAAGCGACAAAGTTCAGATACACAAAAGTAGACTCATCTTCCAGCGCTGCCTTAATTCGCTTATACCCATCTCCTGCACATGCATCTTTATTGGTACGTTTACTAGGGAACTTTTTCAAGAAATAGGTTGTCATAGCAGGGTTCATCAGGGTTCGACTAGGAATTAGCAAAACAGCACCAAGTGACAACCACCAACGGCTAATAGGTTTCAGAAAATACTGACCAGATTGTTCAAGTAATTCATCAACTGTACTTCTGCATAATCTTCTCGTCGTCTAGCTGAGAGTTTAAACCAGAAGAAAACATCATTAGAAAACTGATCAACATGGAAATGCTCCGTTGAGAGCCCTGTGTTAAAGGCTGTATGAACAGGATAAAGCGTGCATGTACCAATGTCAATAAGTTGCAATATTCCTTTGCTGAGGAAAGACTTGAGCTTGTTCAAAAATGAGATTGACTGCAGGACCATCCATAGAACACTGAATTAACATGTTTGAATACAAAATATGATTGGAGTAATCTGCATGAGAGAGCACTTGGCCAAGAGTTCAAGACCCATATGCTGATGCTGAAATTTACCCAAACAAAGTTGGGTAACTTAGGTATAATATTAAGGTTTTAAGAAATTTTCAATAAGTGTCCTGATATTTCAGGACAGAGCAAAATTTCAGGACACATTCAGAACATTTTCAAATTTCAGGAATTTCAGGACGAGTGGGGCCCCTGCCTTTGTAGCAAGCAGCCTCTCTGTCAGCCTCATTAGCAACCAGTTTCAAAATCAGACTCGGCCCCTTTAGCAACCGCCTTCCTTAGTAAGTTATCCTTAGAAACCGTCCTGCATAGCAACTGCCTTCATTAGCAACTGATCTCCATAGCAACCACACTACCAAACAACCATCCTCCTTAGCAACTGCTGTCCTTAGCAACTACTCTCCTTTGCAACTGTCTTCCCTAGCAACAGGTATCTTTTAGCAATGACACTCTGGCAACTAGTTTCCTTAGCAACCACCCTCCTTAGCAACCATTCTGCTTAGCAACCGCCTTCAATAGTTACAGGTATCTCAGCAGCAGCACTCCAATTAGTTTCCTTAGCAACCATCCTCCTTAGCAACCATCCTCTAGCAACCATTCTCCTTAGCAACCGTGCTCCTTAGCAACCATTCTTCTTAGCAAGGATGCCCCCAGCAACTAGTCTCCTTAGCAACTACCTTCCCTAGCAACCATTCTCCTTAGCAACCGCTCTCCTTAGCAACTGTCTTCCATAACAACATGTATCTTTTAGCAATGGCATACCAGCAACTAGTTTCCTCAGCAACCATCCTCCTTAGCAACTACTCTCCTTAGCAACCATTCTCCTTAGCAACCATCTTCTTTAGCTGTAGGTATCTTTTAGCAACGACAATCCAGCAACTCGTTTCCTTAGCAACCATCCTCCTTAGTAACCGTTCTCCTAAGCAACCACCCGCCTTAGCAATGGCACTCTAGCAGCTAGTCTCTTTGGTGACCGAGCTTCTTAGCAACTGCCTTCCATAGCAACCATTCTCCTTAGCAATCACTCTCCTTAGCAATCATTCTCCTTAACAACCAATCTTCATAGCAACCAATCTTTGTAGCAAGCAGTCTCCTTAGCACACGACGTTAGGAAACCAGATTTCTTTCTATGTAAATATGTGCAGCGTTAATAATATTATAACAATAAATGGGCTAAATGTTTCCCATGGACAATTTACACACATGTATGACCACTGCACCTTGCAAGAAAAACGATGTCCCACCCCTGTCCCTTCCATTTCACCTTGCAAGAAAAACGATGTCCCACCCCTGTCCCTTCCATTTCACCTTGCAAGAAAAACGATGTCAACAAAAATGAAATAAATAAGATTGTTTTCTACAGCAGTTTGTAGGTACATTCCGCAAATAGGCATTTTAATACTTGCATAGAAAATACATACTCTGGTACAGCATGTACCGTTGTGCATAAATGGGCAGTGGCATAATTTTGGGTAATCACTGCATAAAAATATTTTACCAAAATAAAAATATTTTCCAACCTACCTACCCAGTTTTTTTAAACAAACTCTGTTACCGGAAACACAACATTATTTTTTTGGGCCTAATATTGACAAATACAACATTCCAATATTCTCAGGCAGCAAAAACGGCTTTAAGTAGTCGTATGTTTCCTGCATCCGTCTGCTGGAACTTGTCTGCAGTGGTCTTCCCACATGCATCCTTACTTCTATGTTCCAAGTTCAGCCAGTCTAGTTGCTCCAATTTTTTCTCTCCCTCTGTTTAAAAATGCATCAATAAAAGTTCATATATTAAACTTTGTACATAGTTGATTATCAACTAATGCATAAAGCACAGTGTAGAATATATTCCAGTGCCTAAAATACTCAGAAATGTCAAAACTGCACACTTCCAAAAAAACGGTTAACTGTACTTGAACTGGTAAGTAAAATTTCAGGTATTAGAATTAAATTGTTGGTAGCTGACAAGCTAGTCTCTCTAAAATGTATAAAACACAATGCAAACTCCAGACAAGTCAATTGCATATATACTCATTTTACTCAACAATGTCAACTGCACACTATGTGTATGTCTTTTACAGAAAAAACTATTTTACACCCTGTTACATTCAACAGCTTTATCTTTATCTGAAATACAACAACAGTACATGACAGACCTTGGGTTGTTGAGTAAAGATTATTTCTAGCCTTACCTTGCTTAAGTAACATATTCTGTTATCAATTTTAAAGTTTTGTTACTCTGCTACGATGATGCACAACATTGGAGGGCCATTCCATGTAAAATCAAAATTTGAGACGATGATGTCCAGTTTTTTCTTAAGGTGTTTAAGAAAAAACTGGACATCATCGTCTCAAATGTTGCTGAAATTTGGTATGGTGATAATTACCACTATGAAAAACTTTCAAAATCAGAATTTCAGATTTTTGGGTTGACAGGTGGCCGAGATAGGGGTCAATGAACTTGACCAAAACAGGCCGATTTCCAATGACTAGTCAATTTAAAAAAATACCAAATTGAAGGTATTAAATAGCTCTATCTGGGCAAAGCACTCAGAAACGTTCATATCTGGTAAAACAAATTCTGATCAACTGTAACCTAGTGACACTAACTGGAATTTCGTCAAATGTTTCCCATGCAAAGCTTTCATTGTTCTTAACAATTGGCAAAAATTTCATAGTGGGCACTCTCATAGTTTTTACAGTGATTTTTAAAGGTAGTCGTGGTCGCAATTCGTGACCATCATATCTCGCCAGATAGATCTTTGATATCAGTGCCAAAAGCCTGTAGCGTATCATTTAATTAAATTTAAACGACAAAGTAGTAAACAATGCAGCAAATTTTTGTCAAATTAATTTAAGGTCAATGTTTTCTTGATGTATTGTTAATATGTCCTGGCATGACATTGCTATCTAAGTTTGTTGCATGTGGATATTGATATGATCGAGCTTGCCTACGTGGATGTAAAAAATTGATTTCCACCTCATTTGTTTCCCGAAATATTTGAAGGATGCAATCAAGCCACTAATGTCCGTCATACTTTGCAGCACTTGATGTAGCCCTTGATATCTGAGAGTTTAATGGTGGTCTTGTTGTCTACCTCTATAAAGTGCAAGACACATTCAATTCTAGGAGTAGCCAAGCTGCCCGAGAAGCCTTCAACTTCAAATGACTCTGCTGCTACTTGACCAAATCAGGACTCCCCATCAATAGTTTGCTCTTGCTCGGAGTGAAATTCCATCAGTCAATTGATCAATGAAACTTGATATAGCGCCCCTTCAAGACATCTACTCAGAGGCGACCTTCCACTATTCTACCAGGATCATGAACAGAAGGCAGTCCTGTTGAAGAGTAGATTTGAATCCGCTCGCACAGTGGCATGCACACAAGAGCTTCACTGCATCCGCCCAGTATCAGCCGAGTCAGCTGAAGTTAAAGACTTCTCCAGGACATATTAACAACTGTTCAACCGACAACCGTCACTGGGAGAACGTACTTGTTGACATCCGAGGAAACTATTGCAGTAAACCATGTTCTCCAAAACAGTTCAGAGAAACACTTGATGCAGAAACTTCCACACAAAACACTTGCAGAGTTTCCAAAACACCTTTTTCTACAGGCTCAACTAGCTAATAATACATCAAGAATACATTAGGGGTCATTGCATAATTACGTAACGCTCCAGGGTGGGTCCTTGAAAACGTTACGAAACGTTACGTGGGTGGGTGGAGCTGAACGTTACGTAACGCTTTTACCAACAGTTTAGTTATAAATGAATTTTAAAATTAACATCGAATGACACTTTAGACACGATGTGATAGAAGTTCAAACTTCATGCCATTGATTTAAAACTTAACTACAAACACGCAATAGTATGAATCGACACTAAGTTAGTGTTTAATACACTGCCGCCGAAGGATCCAATACCGACAGTTGTTGCCGAAGTAGCCGAAGAAGATCCGGTAGCAGACACCAGCGAAAGTTCAGATTAACATATCTGTTCTCCCGTTTGTGTAAACTGGAAATCGCTGTTCGAATTGTCTGGATCTTTCATACTTTTACCGTCGGAACAACGTGGTAATTCTCCTTGGATTTCTGACCGCGAACAACCACTTTCAAGTATATTTTACTTTGTGGACACGAGTTTCAAACATTTAAAATTGATGCCCGACAAAAACTGGGTAATAGGCCTATCTGTATTAATAATTATAGAAGTGCTAAGACTAAGCAAATAATTAGTTCATCTGACTTTTGATTAATTATTAATATGCAATTTAATCCACGACACTTTTCAGCAGTGTATAAAACTTTTTACTCTTAACGTAAAACTTTAAAAAATAAAATTGCATTTCAAACATGACTGTCATTTATATAAATAAAACATTCTGTATATTTTAGGCCTACTGTCAAATTCACATACCGTAAAAAATTCGCTATAAAATATGAATTATTTATGCTTTCACATAGTAAATCTAAAATGATTTTTCGTCCCAATAATTACGTAACGCTGGGGTGGGTGGGTGGGTGTAGGGAAACGTTACGAAGCGATACAGGGTGGGTGGGTGGGTCCAAAACGGTCATTTTCGGCGTTACGTAATTATGCAATGACTCCTTAACCTTAAATCGAAGTGACATAAATTTGTTGCATTGTGTACTACTTAATCATTTAAATTTAATAAAATGATACGATACAGGCTTTTGGCAGTGATATCAAATATCTATCTTGCGAGAAATGGTCGCGATTCACGACCACGATTGTACCTTTAAAAATCACTGTAAAAAACTGAGAGTGCTCACTGTGATATTTTCACCAATTGTTATGAACAATGAAAGCTTTGTATGGGAAAAATTTGATAAAATTCTGATATTACAACTGACCTAGGTCAGTGTCACTACGTTACAGTTGCTCAGATTTTTTTTTCACTAAATATGAACTCATGAGTGCTTTGCCCAGATAGAGCAATTTAATACCTTCAATTTGGTATTTGAATTGTCTCTAGGTGCAACAGAAGCTGAGAAAAACAGTTTGAACATCGGCCGGTCAGCGGAAATTGACCAGCTAAAGTCAACTTCATTGACCCATATCTTGAACACTGGTTCACCCAAAAATCTAAATTTCTGGTTTAGAAAGTTTTTCATAGTGGTTTATCACCATGCCAAATTTCAACAAAATCGGAGATGGTGATGCACAATGACTGTGTTGATTTGACGTGGAATGCCTCTGCAGTAAAAGCATGACAATATCACATTTATACTTTCAATCCCATATAGTATCCAAATTATAAAATAATGTATAGTATCTCAAACAACACTCCCTTACAATTCCTGTACAATGTGCTATGTCACGTGGGTCACAGCAAAAGCACACTATAATAGAGAAAAATAATCTCTTTTGAAAAGCATTAGTAAAGAATGCTATGAAGTTATATATACTGTACCAAATTTTTAAACCCAACAATCGAATGATAAATCAATGTCTTCTCCAGTTTCAGACATTTAGCACCATCTGAGATCAAATGACTGTGAAACTAAGCTGTCTGTCAACTTGAGTTTAACTTAATTCAAAATTTGCCTCAAAAAGTAGAATGGGCTTTGTTAACATCAAGCTTGACTATAGTATCTTCATGTCCCAAATGTGGCTTCATTTCAAGTTCCCTCTCCTTGGCAATGCATTTGATATTTTCACAACAGTCGCGAAGATCAGTTTTACCCACTTCATCGGCTGTTTGGAGAACATCATTCAGATCCTTGTGAAAGCAATTCAGTAGTGTACTGATCAGGTTGTCATAGTGATCCAAGTGCGGTAATAACTCCCTTTCAAGGAATAGCGCGGAAACGTCAAGGGACACATTCACAAGCCAAAAATTATAGTCCTCCTTTGTTTGTAGGAATTCGATCATTTGGAGGTGCATGTTGTTGATGGTTTCTACACGCTTTGCCTTTTCCTCTGATAACGCCATCTGATGTTCACAGCTGAACATTAAGTTCTCCTATAAAATACAGCAACCTATTCAGTTCCGTTCTGTTAATCTGGAGGGAGGGTAAATGGGCATATTTGTTACGGACGTTTATCACGGAATGGGCTCTTTTGCTCAAAAGATCAGAGAAAAGAAGGCAAGATGTCAAAATCTGCAACACACTCACTGGATCTGCAACATCTTTAGTGATATAGATGGTTTTGGCAAACACCTTTGCATACTGCCACCAATCCTCGTCCCACGTGGAAAGGTTCGAGCTGTTTATAGATCCAAATATCCAGTTCAATGCAATTGGATCTGATGAGTTAAAATGTGATTTGGTCCGTATGATTTCAATCAGCCTGGTTTTTACAGATGCTTTCTCCTTCCTGCAGTTAGCTATGAATTCTTCAAATCTAATCTTCAGAAATAGAAGGAGTTTCTCTTTTAAACTGTACAGGTTGATGCCAAGTACAAAACTATTTACACAGTTTTGATGAAAAATTTCAAAACTGTGGTTTTGATAGTAATGATGATACTGTTTAACTACCTCTTTGGCAGTCATGGTAACAACCTTGTAAACAACATTTTTGTTCCAATGCTGCAAAATATAAAGTATACTGAACAATTTACAGTCAACCATTGTAGCCATAATTATTAAATTTCTACAAATACCAAGAACAGCGAAGACCCACTAACACATAGCCATTGGAAAAGTAATTGAAACAGCATATAAACCAGACTATAAGCACTCCCTTAACCCTTCAAAGACACGAGTGTAAGAAGTGAGTGGCCCTTTGCTGTGGAATTACCTTCCTGCTAAAACTCGTGCTGTGATGCTATCTGGAGGTACTACTGTTTCTGCTTGTTCTCTTAAAACTTCTTTTTTCGACGGGCCCTTCGCACTGGAAGCGCCTCTGATTAGGTTGTACTGAGAGGCACTTTATAAGTCCGTAAATAGAATAGAACAGAATAGAATAAAATAACCAGACAAAATTTATTAAGAAGAAGAAACAGAGCAATCCCTTGTACTAGTCTTAGAGACAACCATGGGTATGAAGTGTCAGCGACTTCATTTTCTTAGCTTTGGCATACAGGGGTGGGTGGCCAGTCCTCTCCCTCACCATCTCAACTTTCCACTGGCAATGTACAACGGTCAGTGTACTCATTATCGCTGAGTTATCTAGGGGGCACAGGTGGAGCAGAAATCTTGAACCAAATTTCTGCCTCAGCGGAGATTTTAACCGGCAACCTCTCAAAATTTTGACAGTCCAGCACACTCACTAACCACTACACCTTCGTGTACTCCATCATTAGGAAGAAGCAGGAATAAATTTGAAGCTAAAGCTAGTATTACGAGGTATTTGGCTACTTCCTTCTCGAGTTGAATAGCAGTGCTTATGGTTATTTGTTGTGATAGACGCATCTCAAATAACAATTTACCTTGCAATCTGTCATTTTAACGCATTATAACACTACTGGTACACCCATTCCGTAAAGGTATGTCTGCATTTTTCATTTAGGACGATGAAACAATAGGCCAATAGGCGCGAATTTCGGTTAGGGTCAAGTTAGGCGTCGTGAGAGTCGGCTAGGATAGGTTACGCGTCGTTAATGGTCGGTTAGGGTCGTCATTACTAAACATGGTACCTTCCGCGTAGGGGTCAACCCGAATCCCGAATCGCCGAAAACACTGAAAATACACAAAAGCCCGATTTCCCGAAAACAATATCTAGAAAGCGGCCCAACTCCAGAAAGCTATTCAGAATTAAATTGTAAACATGACATAGATCTAGCGTGGGGCACGGGTAAAATGTTGTGTTTCTTTCTTGTAGGGGGGTTCTGGGATTGTTGACATAATTTTTAGGGGGTCCGTCAATGTTTGACAGTTGTTGACAAGGGGGGAGGGGTCAAAAACTGGCGAACATTTACTATCGGGGACGCACAGTTTAGGGTAGTATAACGTATATTTCGGCCTATGCTGTCATCGGCCGGAGCGAACGAGCCTGGTGCGCCGTGATTGGGCGGTTTAATTGGGACGTGGAGTAAAGTTTAGATGAGTTTTCAGCATATGAATATGCTTGGGAACTATCAACACCTGGCGGTAATATAAAATAATACAGTCGCAATTTCGTCAGTTCGGTCGCAGAGCACGTGGAAAGCTATTGGAATCGGGCAAAACGTGGTGGAAACAGTAACGCCCAACGTCAACCTATACAGAGGACTCGAATAACGCATGCTACGCAATTGCTCAACTAATATAATAATAATGGCAGTCTTTTTAAATTCAAACTGACAAGTACGCAGGATGATTACAATTCAGTATGAACGTATGATCACAAGACTCACAAGTTATGATAGAAGTCGAATTTAACTATGCGGCAGCCATGCAAGGCGCCCATCACGTCCTACATCTCATTTTGCCAATGCGCCATCTCGCGAATGATAGGCTGAGTTGACCCTTGGGAGGGCCGAGGGAAACGATCCCGCTTCCTACTGCTCTTCGCGCCAGTGATGTCACCCTACTCTATGGACCCCCCCCAATGCAACGGAAGGTTGCTTGCCAGGTGTCTTAATGACGACACTAACCATGACCCTGACCCTAAACGACCCTCACAACGCCTAAACTGACTCTAAACAATGCCTATAGTGCTTCAATATTATTACTATACATTATTTTAACTTCTACGTGTAATGCTTATGTTACATTCTGTTCATTGTCCGATTGTTAATGGAGTAATAAAGGCTATACTTACTTACTTACTTGATAATACGTCATATGGAACACTCCCTCTTGGGATAAATAGCCCGTCTTATTTAAGGTCAACCAAAAACAGCGCAGCGCCGAACCAACGGCATAAACGCTAGGCCTATCTTTAGGCATAAATTGTGCGTCACCGATAGTAAATGTTCGCCCAAAAACTGCCTAAAATTTGTTGACATAATTAATGGACGACCCCTTATAACGCCAGTAAACTTACGCAGCCCGATACTACATCTTTGCCGAATAATCGGGGATGCTAAAACGATATATTACCGTCATTACAGGTTATCCAACTATAATTTTAATATTAATTGACGCATTAACAAACCAAAATGGCGGCCGGAACCTAAAAATGAAACTAAAATGCCCCCAAAAATTACATCACAATGTCTAAAATTTAGACACACTATTTAATAGCGTGAAGGAAATCAAACAACACATTTTCTCCACCGAAGACAAATTAAAAGCAGAAGTTAAACAACCTTCGACAAACCAAAGAGGAAGTTGAGCGAAAGAACGACTAACGCTGATGATATGACGAGTGCGACAACTAATAAACCCATCGACGTATAATATTATTGGGATAAACCCATGGATAAACCATACGTTGATGGGGAAAACCCGTATAAGTCCTAAATATAGATTTCTTGTCCTAAATCGTATCTACCATAGGCTGCTGCCCTGCGCTTCCTAATAAGCCGATGTCATAAGGCTTATTTTAAAAGTAGCGGTTTACCTACGTTTCGTAAAATCTAAAATACACTATAAAAATGGAAATGTTTGCGTTCTTTCTAATAGAGACCGCATATGGCCTCGACTCTGCTCATTTTTCAATGAATTGGTCGGGTGAGAATGAGATCGTAATCATAATCGTAGGCTAATCTCCAAACTTCTAAAGCGCCATTGTAGCCAAGCGCAGGGCACGAGCTTATTCACGAGCGCTGCGTCTCCTTAGCCTATAATATCTATAGGCCTACCCACCTTATAATATTACATGCTATAGGCTACTGTTCCGAAGTAGGCCCTAGGCCTATGGTGGGCTTCGATCGTTAGTAAGCAGAAACTTGACTCGTTTAATGCGCTGGCCCGCAAGTTCGTACGCCTTGGCTTCCTACACAAATCTTTCCCCACCTTTTACGAACTTTATCAAATAAATGCTCACCAAGACCTCTTTAGAAACATCTTTAACATCCTGACCACACCCTTCAGTCTACTCCCTCTGTCCATGATACTGGTCATGCATGACTTGCGCCCACGCGAACATAACCGTGTAGGCCTATTCCTCGATTTGATTCCCTCACCAGGCACGGTTTCTTGGCTAGAATGTTGTACAGTTAGACCTATGTTTGTAATTGACTTTATTTTGTTCTCCTAATTATCGTTTCGATATTGGCCTACTGCAATTATTTTTCACTTTGTAAGCTATGTAAAGTGCCGAGCTTTTTCGTGCGTTTAATAAAGAACGCATGCGCACTTACTTTATCGCTCGCCCGCTTGATTGCTCCCGTGCAAGGAATCTCTTAAATAAGCCACCTTTGGAATGCTGTCTTTCACAGAGGCGCATGAAACGCGTAGGCCTATACCCATCTATAGCCTAGGCCTACGCACGCGCGCGTGTGTGAACCTAAAAATGAAACTAAAATGCCCAAAAAACTAACTTACACCACAATGTCTAAATAGTGTGAAAGGAAATCAAAAACACATTTTCCCCACTTAAGACAAATTAAAAGCAGAAGTTAAACAACCTTCGACAAACCAACGAGGAAGTTCAGCGAAAGAACGACTCACACTGATGACGAGTGACGACAACTAATAAACCCATCGACGCATATTGGGATAAACCCATGGATAAACCATACGTTGATGGTATAAACCTTAAATGCTAAATATAGATTTCTTGTCTTAGATCGTAGGCCTACCTACCATAGATTGGTGCCCTGTGCTTCCAAATAAGCGGATGTCATACGGTTAATTTTATACGTAGCGGTTTACCTAGGCCTACGTTTCGTAAAATCTAATACATTATAAAATGGAAATGTTTGCGTTCTTTCTATAGCGACCGTTTAATGCGCTGGTCCGCAAGTTGGTACGCCTTGGCTTCCTACACAAATCTTTCCCCACCTTTGAGGAACTTTGTGAAAATGCTGACCAAGACCTCTTTAGAAACATCTTTAACATTCTGACCGCACCCTTCACAATTAGTGTTGTTTGCGTTAACGACAACTAAAACGAAAACCTTCGTTAACGAAAACAAAAGGTTATAGTTAACTAAAACTAAAACTAAAACGAAAACTAGAGGAAAAAAGATAGCCTAACGAAATAAAAACTAAAACTAAGGCAGTCGAAACTAATAATAACGAAAACACATAACGAAAACCAAAACGAAAACACGTACATAACGAAAACCTAGCGTCTTAGGAAATTAAATGTTTTTGGATATAGGCTACGCGTTTTATAATCAGCACTTCGTTCGGTAGCCTAATCTTCCGATCTTTGGAATTTTATAAGATGTCCGAACTAAATTTAATCGTAATCGTAATCGTAAACTCGGAACTTCTACAGCGCCCACAAAAGCGAAGTCGCGGGAACCAGCTTATTCACAGGCGCTCAATAAAATCAAAATCGATAGGCAGGGGTCAAAATCCAGAGAGTCAGGCAGGCAGACAGGCAGGCGGCTAAGGTGGATGGTGTTTGGTGTTCAGACGGCGAGGTAGGCAGGGAGAAGTGTTGGATTCAGGATAGGATTTGTCAAAAAGCAGTGTTTTCAGTTTCGAGTGAAAGACCTGTGGAGAGATAGCGAGAGGTGGAGTTTTGGTGACTTCGTAGGATGGGTCGGATATTTGTCGTAGTGCTGGCGGAAGTTTGTTCCAAAGAGGTGGAACAGCTATGGCTATGGAGCGATTGGAAAATTTTAGTGATGAGGTGACGGAAGGGCGGAGCAGTGTTAGGGAGGAGGAGGAGCGGGTTGGACGAAGTGGCTGGATCGTGAACAACTGACGGAGATAGGAGGGCTGGGAGGTTTGAAGTGTGTTGTACGTGAGTGAGATGATTTTGTATTCTATTCGTTCAGGAATTTTGAGCCAGTGGAGTGATTCGAGGACAGGAGTGATGTGATGGTATTTGGGGGTTTTGGTGACAGCACGGGCTAGGGCATTCTGAATTGCTTGGAGGCGGTTTATTTGAGTGATATCTATGTTTAGGAAAAGAGAATTGCAGTAGTCTAATTTAGCGTGAACTATAGATGTAGCTATTGTGGATGCAGTTTTGAAGTCAAGCATAGGACGGATTCTACGGAGGTCACGGATATGCATGAAGCAAGAGCGAGAAAGATGAGTGATGTGATCGGCGAAGCTGAGGTTTTGGTCAAAAATTATACCAAGGTTGCGGACAGGAGAATTTGCAGTGAATGTGTGGGTAGGTGCAGAGTCAAGGTTGATGGAAATAGATGGATCTGGGATTTTCTTAAGTTGCTCACGGAGGCCTATAAGTATAAATTCAGTTTTAGAGGGGTTCAGGCATAGGAGATTTGATGTCATCCAGGAAGAGATTTGGGTAACTACATGGAGAAGATGATCAATGGAGTCGGAGAAGCTGCTTGGAGAGAATGAAATGAATAATTGGGTGTCATCAGCGTATAGGTGATGGTCAACCGAGGATGCTTTGATGAGTGAACTGAGTGGAGTAGTGTAAAGGATGAACAATAGGGGCCCGAGAACAGAGCCTTGCGGAACACCACTGGTGAGAGGACATGCTTGGGATGAAGTTTCGGATGTTTTAACGGAGAAAGAGCGGGAAGACAGATAGGACTGAATCCAGAGGAGAGCAGTGTCAGTAAAACCGAACCAGGATGACAGTCTTTGGAGTAATATGTTGTGGTCGATGGTGTCAAAGGCTGCAGAAATGTCAAGAAGGCAGAGACAGGAGATTTGTTGATGAGAGATGGCAGAGACAAGTTTATTGTAGAGGGAAGTGAGAAGGGTTTCGGTTGAATGCCTCTTGGTAAAACCAGACTGGTGTGGGTTAAGGAGTGAGTTTGAAGTCAGGTAGGTGGTAGACCTAAAACTAGTGGCGTATGGGACTGTTTTAAGTATCGATTAAAAACAGATTGTAGCGAGTGAATCCTTTTTGGTGCTAAAAGCTGTAGCCTATGCGGGAAAAATATTGCCAGACTCGGCGAAATAACTAAAACTAATAATAATTAAAACCCCTAGCCTGTAAAACTAATCATATCTAAAACCAGGGTCCGATTTGCCGGGGGGGTCGGGGGGTTGGACCCCCTGCTTCCTCCTTTGAACCCCTTCTAGCCTTTGGCCGACCCCCGAGGGGGTCGGCTTGACCCCCTCAAATTTGTTACCCACAGTCCTACACCAAACGACTCCATTATGACCAGTCGGCCTGGCCCAGCTTCTCCCTCCCTCTCTCCTAGTCTCTCTGAAAGCCCATGCACCGATATATATATATATATATACGTATATATATATATATATATATATATATATATATATATATAATGGTCACCGTTGTCTTGAGTAGGCTAAAGTTAATACTATCCAGAGTTCCTTGGATCAGGTTTCCACTCGGTATGCTTCAGGCGTGGACTCCGGGTATAGGAGCCAGGGTCGGTCCACGCTTAAGGCCTCCCATGGCACTAGATAGTCGCCCTGCTGACCTTTCCCCTTTCCCTTTGCCAGGCGGGGATACCGAAATATTTAGTACTCCATGGGCCAGGACAGGCGCTGAGTCATAAGTCGTGTACGTCTAAGGTACGCTTGCCTTTATCGAAACTTTTAGCGACATCAACTGAACGGAACTCGGTTTAAGAAATTTTGTAAGAAAAACGAGCAGCAGCTGCAGCAAGTCCTATGGAGTTCAGCAATTTCAGATTAACAAGACATATTGAACCGAATCATGCCACAGCAGTTTATCAGCCAGAATGAAGTAGCGCATCTATTAAGTTTGCTGAAGACTTTGCAGATATATCAAAGATAGAAAAGTTTTGTGTCTGGTAAGAGCCACATTTTCATATAATAGAATAACGTTCAATATTGTACTGTATTGTATTTATTAATTTACATAGCGCCGCTCACAGCAGTGGCCATTCAGTAACGCTCCCAGTGCGAGAACCCCTAGAGAGGGAGAAGGCTGTAGGAAGAGACCCAGAAAGAATGGTAACACGTAGAGAGGAGAGAAGGGCATTCCATAGCGAGGGCCCACTAGTGGCAAAAGATCTAGTTTGGGTCAAAGTGGTCCTAACTCGTGGAACAAAAAGGAGCGGAGAGGTCGATGAGAAACTGGAGAGGGGAGCGAATGTGATCCCTAAGATTTTAGGAGCAATGCCAAATTTGGACTTAAGGACTTAATATAGCGTTTGACTAACTGTGTTTCGCTAAATTTCTATTGGGGGCGCTTGCCGTTATTCGCCCCGGACGTCAAACTACCTAACCACACCACTAATCAAATCACTTGCATTGGAATTAATTATCTCGGACAGGTGATAATGACTCCCCAAATCCAGTGCTTTTCTCAACCTGAGTGTCGCAGCACCAAAGGGCGCCGTGAACCTACCTAAGGTTAACGTTGTATGTAGATAGGTAGACAATAACATTTGTGCAGCTTTTTATGTGAACAAGTTTTAAAATTTATCACTACTAACATACGCCTATAATTATTTTTTTAAACTGAAAGTTGTGTAGAAATAGTCGCAAAATAAAGAAACGTTTCTTATGAGTAAAATAAAGAACTAATTTGAAGAAATATAGTTTATATTAAGGTCAAAGGTGCCGCTGATCTGCCGTTAGGCTAGTAAGGGTGCAATGCTCTCAAAAAGGTTGGGAATCACTGCCATAATTACTTTATAAATTGTATCTCACTCTTCCTGTTACTTCGGCCACTGCAGTACATGCAGTGCCCCGTTCGGGCCATCTGGTAGCATAATTGTACTGCAGAAAGAACTTTGAGCAGATTGAAAATAATATAAAAAATTACTTGCGACCCACCATCAGATATGAACGCTACTTTCAAACAGTTTTATATAGAATAGTATATACTAGGGGTCTCAGTGCTTTTTTGTACAACAGAAGGTTCCGGAACTCAACAAATTCAGAACAATTATAGGGGCATAGCCTATTTTATGCTAATATTTCTATTCAAGAATGTAATCAACATCAATGAACACTGAAAGCACTTAAATTAAATTAAAATATCTAAGTAATTTAAAATAATTTTTTAGTAGAAATTTAAATTAACTAAATTATTTTTTAATAGCTGAAAAAGGTCGACCGGAACGCCGCTCCGGACCGCTCCGGCTGAAAAAAGCACTGAGGGTCTACTACACTATAACTACTGCGCATATGGCATTATTTCAAATATAGGCTACTATCATTTAAAGTTAATTACCATTTTTTACCCTGGAACGTTTCGCCTCCTCAAAAAAAACTTGGCCCACACAAGCAATCCTCTGGATCCGCCAAAGTTCTCGACCCCTCTGCTTCTTTTTTGACAAATCGGACCCTGTCTAAAACTAAAAATTTGCGAAAACACTAAAAACTAATAATAACTAAAATACCTACCATGTAAAACTAATAATAACTAAAACTAAAACTCAAGGCAAAAACTAAAACAACACTATTCACAATCTAACAATCTAACCTGACTCGCTCCTGCTTCTTTCAACTGAGGCGTCTCAGAGCTGAACATCAGACGATCGGTCTCTCCCTCTGTCTTTTTATCACCATAGTTCATGCCTTTATCTGTTCCCGACTTGACTACTGCAACTCACTTGTCATGGGCCTCCCGAAGCAGCGTCTTTCTCCCTTTCAATCGGTCTTAAATGCTTCAGCTAGGCTTATAGCCTGACTCCCTCGCTTTTCGCATATCTCTACATATATGCTTGATGTCTTGCACTGGCTTCCTTTATCAGTGCGCGCATCCATTATAAGATCGTCTTTCTAGTCGTCTCTCAAAGGCGCAGCTGAGCAGTGCCCCAAAGTATCTTTCTGACTACATGCGAAAGCCTTTATCTGCGACCTCATTTCGTTCCTTGCGCTCTGCTGATTGGCTAGATCTTTTTGTTCCTAAGACTAGGACTGCCTATAATTAAGAACAGCATTATATGGTCCCTCTACTTGTAATAACCTTCCCCCTCCTTAAGGGGCTAAACTAATGACTAGTTTTTCCTCTTTGGTCTCTCGTTCTTTAAAGACGTTTCTTTTCCCCGGGGTTTTCGTGCTGAGAGCGCTTCTGAATAGTTATTCTGAGAGGCGCTATATAAATCTTTATATACAATACAATACAATCTACTCCCTCTGTCCATGGTAGGCCTACTGGTCAATGGTCATGACTTGCGCCCACGCGAACATAACCGTGTAGGCCTATTCCTCGATTTGATTCCCTCACCAGGCACGGTTTCTTGGCTAGAATGTTGTACAGTTAGACCTATGTTTGTAATTGACTTTATTTTGTTCTCCTAATTATCGTTTCGATATTGGCCTACTGCAATTATTTTTCACTTTGTAAGCTATGTAAAGTGCCGAGCTTTTTCGTGCGTTTAATAAAGAACGCATGCGCACTTACTTTATCGCTCGCCCGCTTGATTGCTCCCGTGCAAGGAATCTCTTAAATAAGCCACCTTTGGAATGCTGTGCTGCTTCACAGAGGCGCATGAAACGCGTAGGCCTATACCCATCTATAAAGCCTAGGCCTACGCACGCGTGTGTGAACCTAAAAATGAAACTAAAATGCCCAAAAAACTAACTTACACCACAATGTCTAAATAGTGTGAAAGGAAATCAAAAACACATTTTCCCACTTAAGACAAATTAAAAGCAGAAGTTAAACAACCTTCGACAAACCAACGAGGAAGTTCAGCGAAAGAACGACTCACACTGATGACGAGTGACGACAACTAATAAAACCATCGACGCATATTGGGATAAACCCATGGATAAACCATACGTTGATGGTATAAACCTTAAATGCTAAATATAGATTTCTTTGTCTTAGATCGTAGGCCTACCTACCATAGATTGGTGCCCTGTGCTTCCAAATAAGCGGATGTCATACGGTTAATTTTATACGTAGCGGTTTACCTAGGCCTACGTTTCGTAAAATCTAATACATTATAAAATGGAAATGTTTGCGTTCTTTCTATAGCGACCGTTTAATGCGCTGGTCCGCAAGTTGGTACGCCTTGGCTTCCTACACAAATCTTTCCCCACCTTTGAGGAACTTTGTGAAAATGCTGACCAAGACCTCTTTAGAAACATCTTTAACATTCTGACCGCACCCTTCACAATTAGTGTTGTTTGCGTTAACGACAACTAAAACGAAAACCTTCGTTAACGAAAACAAAAGGTTATAGTTAACTAAAACTAAAACTAAAACGAAAACTAGAGGAAAAAAAGATAGCCGAAATAAAAACTAAAACTAAGGCAGTCGAAACTAATAATAACGAAAACACATAACGAAAACCAAAACGAAAACACGTACATAACGAAAACCTAGCGTCTTAGGAAATTAAATGTTTTTGGATATAGGCTACGCGTTTTATAATCAGCACTTCGTTCGGTAGCCTAATCTTCCGATCTTTGGAATTTTATAAGATGTCCGAACTAAATTTAATCGTAATCGTAATCGTAAACTCGGAACTTCTACAGCGCCCACAAAAGCGAAGTCGCGGGAACCAGCTTATTCACAGGCGCTCAATAAAATCAAAATCGATAGGCAGGGGTCAAAATCCAGAGAGTCAGGCAGGCAGACAGGCAGGCGGCTAAGGTGGATGGTGTTTGGTGTTCAGACGGCGAGGTAGGCAGGGAGAAGTGTTGGATTCAGGATAGGATTTGTCAAAAAGCAGTGTTTTCAGTTTCGAGTGAAAGACCTGTGGAGAGATAGCGAGAGGTGGAGTTTTGGTGACTTCGTAGGATGGGTCGGATATTTGTCGTAGTGCTGGCGGAAGTTTGTTCCAAAGAGGTGGAACAGCTATGGCTATGGAGCGATTGGAAAATTTTAGTGATGAGGTGACGGAAGGGCGGAGCAGTGTTAGGGAGGAGGAGGAGCGGGTTGGACGAAGTGGCTGGATCGTGAACAACTGACGGAGATAGGAGGGCTGGGAGGTTTGAAGTGTGTTGTACGTGAGTGAGATGATTTTGTATTCTATTCGTTCAGGAATTTTGAGCCAGTGGAGTGATTCGAGGACAGGAGTGATGTGATGGTATTTGGGGGTTTTGGTGACAGCACGGGCTAGGGCATTCTGAATTGCTTGGAGGCGATTTATTTGAGTGATATCTATGTTTAGGAAAAGAGAATTGCAGTAGTCTAATTTAGCGTGAACTATAGATGTAGCTATTGTGGATGCAGTTTTGAAGTCAAGCATAGGACGGATTCTACGGAGGTCACGGATATGCATGAAGCAAGAGCGAGAAAGATGAGTGATGTGATCGGCGAAGCTGAGGTTTTGGTCAAAAATTATACCAAGGTTGCGGACAGGAGAATTTGCAGTGAATGTGTGGGTAGGTGCAGAGTCAAGGTTGATGGAAATAGATGGATCTGGGATTTTCTTAAGTTGCTCACGGAGGCCTATAAGTATAAATTCAGTTTTAGAGGGTTCAGGCATAGGAGATTTGATGTCATCCAGGAAGAGATTTGGGTAACTACATGGAGAAGATGATCAATGGAGTCGGAGAAGCTGCTTGGAGAGAATGAAATGAATAATTGGGTGTCATCAGCGTATAGGTGATGGTCAACCGAGGATGCTTTGATGAGTGAACTGAGTGGAGTAGTGTAAAGGATGAACAATAGGGGCCCGAGAACAGAGCCTTGCGGAACACCACTGGTGAGAGGACATGCTTGGGATGAAGTTTCGGATGTTTTAACGGAGAAAGAGCGGGAAGACAGATAGGACTGAATCCAGAGGAGAGCAGTGTCAGTAAAACCGAACCAGGATGACAGTCTTTGGAGTAATATGTTGTGGTCGATGGTGTCAAAGGCTGCAGAAATGTCAAGAAGGCAGAGACAGGAGATTTGTTGATGAGAGATGGCAGAGACAAGTTTATTGTAGAGGGAAGTGAGAAGGGTTTCGGTTGAATGCCTCTTGGTAAAACCAGACTGGTGTGGGTTAAGGAGTGAGTTTGAAGTCAGGTAGGTGGTAGACCTAAAACTAGTGGCGTATGGGACTGTTTTAAGTATCGATTAAAAACAGATTGTAGCGAGTGAATCCTTTTTGGTGCTAAAAGCTGTATGCGGGAAAAATATTGCCAGACTCGGCGAAATAACTAAAACTAATAATAACTAAAACCCCTAGCCTGTAAAACTAATCATATCTAAAACCAGGGTCCGATTTGCCGGGGGGTCGGGGGGTTGGACCCCCTGCTTCCTCCTTTGAACCCCCTTGCTTCTAGCCTTTGGCCGACCCCCGAGGGGGTCGGCTTGACCCCCTCAAATTTGTTACCCACAGTCCTACACCAAACGACTCCATTATGACCAGTCGGCCTGGCCCAGCTTCTCCCTCCCTCTCTCCTAGTCTCTCTGAAAGCCCATGCACCGATATATATATATATATACATCGTATATATACCATACCATATATATATATATATATATATATAATGGTCACCGTTGTCTTGAGTAGGCTAAAGTTAATACTATCCAGAGTTCCTTGGATCAGGTTTCCACTCGGTATGCTTCAGGCGTGGACTCCGGGTATAGGAGCCAGGGTCGGTCCACGCTTAAGGCCTCCCATGGCACTAGATAGTCGCCCTGCTGACCTTTCCCCTTTCCCTTTGCCAGGCGGGGATACCGAAATATTTAGTACTCCATGGGCCAGGACAGGCGCTGAGTCATATAGTCGTGTACGTCTGTACGCTTGCCTTTATCGAAACTTTTAGCGACATCAACTGAACGGAACTCGGTTTAAGAAATTTTGTAAGAAAAACGAGCAGCAGCTGCAGCAAGTCCTATGGAGTTCAGCAATTTCAGATTAACAAGACATATTGAACCGAATCATGCCACAGCAGTTTATCAGCCAGAATGAAGTAGCGCATCTATTAAGTTTGCTGAAGACTTTGCAGATATATCAAAGATAGAAAAGTTTTGTGTCTGGTAAGAGCCACATTTTCATATAATAGAATAACGTTCAATATAATTGTACTGTATTGTATTTACTAATTTACATAGCGCCGCTCACAGCAGTGGCCATTCAGTAACGCTCCCAGTGCGAGACCCCTAGAGAGGGAGAAGGCTGTAGGAAGAGACCCAGAAAGAATGGTAACACGTAGATAGGAGAGAAGGGCATTTCATAGCGAGAGCCCATTAGTGGCAAAAGATATAGTTTGGGTCAAAGTGGTCCTAACTCGTGGAACAAAAAGGAGCGGAGAGGTCGATGAGAAACTGGAGAGGGGAGCGAATGTGATCCCTAAGATTTTAGGAGCAATGCCAAATTTGGACTTAAGGACTTAATATAGCGTTTGACTAACTGTGTTTCGCTAAATTTCTATTGGGGGCGCTTGCCGTTATTCGCCCCGGACGTCAAACTACCTAACCACACCACTAATCAAATCACTTGCATTGGAATTAATTATCTCGGACAGGTGATAATGACTCCCCAAATCCAGTGCTTTTCTCAACCTGAGTGTCGCGGCACCAAAGGGCGCCGTGAACCTACCTAAGGTTGGATGTAAGATAGGTAGAACAATAACATTTGTGCAGCTTTTTATGTGAACAAGTTTTAAAATTTATCACTACTAACATACGCCTATAATTATTTTTTTAAACTGAAAGTTGTGTAGAAATAGTCGCAAAATAAAGAAACGTTTCTTATGAGTAAAATAAAGAACTAATTTGAAGAAATATAGTTTATATTAAGGTCAAAGGTGCCGCTGATCTGCCGTTAGGCTAGTAAGGGTGCAATGCTCTCAAAAAGGTTGGGAATCACTGCCATAATTACTTTATAAATTGTATCTCTCTCTTCCTGTTACTTCGGCCACTGCAGTACATGCAGTGCCCCGTTCGGGCCATCTGGTAGCATAATTGTACTGCAGAAAGAACTTTGAGCAGATTGAAAATAATAAAAAAATTACTTGCGACCCACCATCAGATATGAACGCTACTTTCAAACAGTTTTATATAGAATAGTATATACTAGGGGTCTCAGTGCTTTTTTTACAACAGAAGGTTCCGGAACTCAACAAATTCAGAACAATTATAGGGGCATAGCCTATTTTATGCTAATATTTCTATTCAAGAATGTAATCAACATCAATGAACACTGAAAGCACTTAAATTAAATTAAAATATCTAAGTAATTTAAAATAATTTTTTAGTAGAAATTTAAATTAACTAAATTATTTTTTAATAGCTGAAAAAGGTCCCGGAACGCCGCTCCGGACCGCTCCGGCTGAAAAAAGCACTGAGGGTCTACTACACTATAACTACTGCGCATATGGCATTATTTCAAATATAGGCTACTATCATTTAAAGTTAATTACCATTTTTTACCCTGGAACGTGTCGCCTCCTCAAAAAAAACTTGGCCCACACAAGCAATCCTCTGGATCCGCCAAAGTTCTCGACCCTCTGCTTCTTTTTTGACAAATCGGACCCTGTCTAAAACTAAAAATTTGCGAAAACACTAAAACTAATAATAACTAAAATACCTACCATGTAAAACTAATAATAACTAAAACTAAAACTCAAGGCAAAACTAAAACAACACTATTCACAATCTAACAATCTAACCTGACTCGCTCCTGCTTCTTTCAACTGAGGCGTCTCAGAGCCATCAGACGATCGGTCTCTCCCTCTGTCTTTACCACCATAGTTCATGCCTTTATCTGTTCCCGACTTGACTACTGCAACTCACTTCTTATGGGCCTCCCGAAGCAGCGTCTTTCTCCCCTTTCAATCGGTCTTAAATGCTTCAGCTAGGCTTATAGCCTGACTCCCTCGCTTTTCGCATATCTCTACATATATGCTTGATGTCTTGCACTGGCTTCCTATCACTGCGCGCATCCATTATAAGATCGTCTTTCTAGTCGTCTCAAAGGCGCAGCTGAGCAGTGCCCCAAAGTATCTTTCTGACTACATGCGAAAGCCTTTATCTGCGACCTCATCTCGTTCCTTGCGCTCTGCTGATTGGCTAGATCTTTTTGTTCCTAAGACTAGGACTGCCTTGGCTCAACGCCGGGCATTTGCTGTGGTTGGTCCCTCTACTTGGAATGACCTTCCCCTCATTAAGGGCTAAACTAATGACTAGTTTTTCCTCTTTGGTCTCTCGTTCTTTAAAGACGTTTCTTTTCCCCAGGGTTTTCGTGCTGAGAGCGCTTCTGAATAGTTATTCTGAGAGAGGCGCTATATAAATCTTTATATACAATACAATACAATCTACTCCCTCTGTCCATGGTAGGCCTACTGGTCAATGGTCATGACTTGCGCCCACGCTAACATAACCGTGTAATCCCTAGATTTGATTCCCTCACCAGGCACGGTTTCTTGGCTAGAATGTTGTACAGTAAGACCTAGCCTATGTTTTTAATTGACTTTATTTTGTTCTCCTAATTATCGTTTCTATATTGGCCTACTGCAATTATTTTTGACTTTGTATGTAAAGCGCCGAGCGTTTGCTTGCGTTTAATAAAGAAAAAACTTACCTACTTTATCGCTTGCCCGCTTGGTTGTCCTCGTGCAAGTTATCTCTGAAATAAGCCACCTTTGGGAAGCGAACCGCGATCTGCATGCTGTCTTTCACAGAGGCGCATGAGACGCGTATACCCTGTATACATACTCACCCTCACGCGCGCGCGGTGCGCGTGTGTTTGTTAGTGCGTGCGTGTGCGTGTGCGTGCGCGAGCGTTTGCGTGTGTATGTGCGTGTGTGTATACAGCAGTGTTATTTTAGTTCGGAAAATCATTTTTATTCTAGTTTTTATTTAGTTCAGTATCAATCATTTAAGTTTAGTTTAAGTTTTAATTTTATTTCTGATAATCATTTTAGTTTTAGTTTAGTTATTATTCATCAAATCTTTTTCGTTCTCGTTTTAGTTTTGTTCACGAAATTAACACTGCTGGCCTTCAGCAGTTTGGGCAGCAAGTGTGGTGAACTAGGGGCCAAGAAGGGCAGCTAGAAGGGATGGGGTTAATTAATTCTCATTTTTCTGACAATGCTATTTGTGTAGACTATACTCAACTGTCATCCTTCTGCTAACATGGCACACGGGTATTGTGATGTCCGCCATCTCCTCCCCGACTGTGCGCTACTACAGGCGGTTTATGTAAAGGAGTGGTAACGTTTTGAAGTGAGATTTGAGTCCTGTTGATGTCCGATAAGGTAGAGTAATCTTTAGGTCTGGCACCACTTTCCTTTCTAAATCCAGGTTTCACAGGGAAACGGTAATCAGGCTGTGGCCGATCCTTTAATCTAGTGCTCCTGCGTGGGCCTAGGGTTTCGGGTTCAAATCCATCCGATTCGGCTATTATGGATTTCTTGACGAAGGTTTCCAAGGGTAAGGCTGCGGCGGAAGGGAGTTCGGCAACTTCCGGTTGAGGTTCCGAGAAGTCAGGGTTCGTAGTGGTACTCACTTCCTTACTTACTTGTCTATTTGCTTCTAGGAATTCTATTCTATCCAACAGACTTCTCTGGTCTTTCTGCATTTCAGAGTGGGATCTAGACAATTCAAAGTGGGATCTAGACAATTCAGACTGGTTTCTAGACAATTCAGACTGCCCTTCAAACAGGTCCGTTAATCTCCTATCCAGCCTGTCTTGTCCAACAGTTAAATTATTTTGTCCAGCAGTGACGTCAGTTAGTCGGTCATTTAGTCGTTTGTCCAAATTATTTTGTCCATCAGTGACGTCACTTAGTCTGCTATCCAGTTTATTTTGTCCAGCCGACACCTTTTCTATACTTTCCAACACGCGTTCAAGAATAGAGGCTCGAATCAACTCTGGTGAAAGAGGCCTGACTTCACCTTGCTCACTTACTTCCAAAGAATGCAATGATTCACGAGACATAGTTAGAAATTATTATTAAAGATTATGCAACAACAGTCTCAATTATATACAACAATTCAAGTAAAACATTCAACTTAATCCTACGCAGTTTCTACTGGCAGTGACTTGCAATTACAATCAATTTAAAGAAAAAGATGATTATTTACCCATCTTTGGAACAAAGGACATGATTAATAATCCACGGCAATTATAGGTTACGAAGGCAGAAGATAATCCAGCGAATAGACGGAGACGACGACAGAGATTAATCCAGCGAATACGATAAAATCCCGTTACGAGTTCACATTTCCTCGCAATTCAGACAATCGACAATATTATTCCAACCGTATTCGTTTCTACTTTAAACTTCTATATCGCACTATTTAACTCTTAGGAAGAGACTAACACAAATGTTTCTCAATTCCTTATCTATTCTACGGGGACTCAAAAAGAACTAATCTCTTGGACGACTCGGCTCGACTCCTAGGTAATCCATCGGTACAGGTCTAACCTCCAGGACGTCTCAGCATCGAGTGACAAATTTTACTAGTGGCAGGGTCTCTAATCAGACACTTCAACCAATCAGCAGTCCTGCTCCAAATGCTAACCTTATATGGACACGAAATAAGACAGAAAACCGATGACGTAGGGGATGAGTCAGTGGTTCTGCTGCTGTATCAGAGCGTGCCTAGCGCGTGATCAGCGGCTGAAGGAAAATTTCAATAATAATGCTATCAACGGCGAAACTACCGAGGCCAAGCACGACACCATCGTTTCATCGGCTCGCCACGTTTCTACCGCTAGAGGTCTCAGGGGACAGACACAAGCAATTCTAAAAATAGCCTCTAGTAATGATTTTATAGATCATTACACTCTCACCGGCCAGGGGAAGAAAATTATGTCGACTAGATTCGGCAGAATTTTCTGTAAGTAAGAACCTTCAGCCAGTTCCTATACATCTGGGAAATCTCTAAATCTTAATATACAAATATCTCAACATCTTAACATGGCAAATGGCTAGCTAACATACACAGCATCAAACAATATACACTGCTAATCTAATCTACAATTAATCCAACAGTCTCTAGCAATTCTCAATGCAATATTATACAATACAATGCAAAACTACAATCCAAATTTAAGCAGTAAAGTCTCGAACAATTCCCCAACTAACACAATAAAACAAACAATACTATAGCAATGAATTACTAATCATCAAAACCAAATCTTACAGGTGGACGAATAACACGTCTGGGACGATCTATCAGTTGTGGCTGGTCAACAATTTCAGTATCAGTTACCAGAGGCAGGTTCAAATCCAAATCAGGTTCATTTAGAGGTCACTCTCTAAGCATAAACAATTAATACAAATCACATATCAGACACAAATTAAACAGCAGAAGCAAACGATCGAAGAATGTTGGGCAATCACCAACACTTCATGAATGACAGGAAGCGCGATTGACGAAAGGGGGATGGGTTGTCTGGTAGGTGGCGTCGAATTCTTTTATATCCAGTGGATGGAGGAATTTCTTTGTCACGTGAGATGGAGATCCTTCGACAGCTTGTTGGACGCGGCAGTCTATCAACTGGGTACGGTTTATCCTTGATCCAAATCTGTCTTGATCCAAAGTCCCAAGTAGCTCCTACTTCTTTCAACCACGATAATCCCAGAATAAAATCATCCAATTGTTTCGACACAAGGCATCTTACTTCAAATTCAAAGTCTCCGAGTTTACATGGAAGCAAAACCTCGCCCTCTATCGAAATTTTGGATCCGTTTGCTGCTATGACAATTTGTTTTGACGGTTTCAGATCTGTCGGACAAATCATATTATATGGTATCAAAGATAATTGTGAACCTGAATCAACCATAGCGTGCACCGGGTAATCATCAATCAAAATCTTTATGTATGGATTGTCACTTACTAAACTAGAACATGACACCACAAGTTCATCTGTATTCTGGTTTGGAATCGCTTCGTCTGGTGGCGGTTCTCGTTGTGGGCAATCCTTCTGGAGATGAGTTTCAGAGGAACAAATGAAGCATCGGCGTTTCTGGTTAAAAGCAGGTTGAGTCCTTTGTCTTCCTCTATTCTCATTCCAATTTCTTTGGTTTCCATTCCATTGAGGAGGAGGAGGAGGAGGGTAGGGAGGACAGACAGGAGGATAATAGGGAGGAATACCTGGTATCAGCGGCGGTATCTGTGCTTTCGCATTCTTCTCGATTCGTTCCAATCGCTGTATAATCTCCTTCAGGTTTGAATCCTGTTCTTTAATCATCTGAGTTCTTGCAGGATGACGATTCATATTTCCAGGTTTATCTAGCGCAGCTTTCCTGTAGGCTTCCAAACGAGTTGCAAGTTTAAAGGCACTGTCCAAAGAAGAAGGCTCTAATTCACGGACACGTAAGGCTAAAGACTGATCATAAAGAGCGTTCAAGAAGGCACGGGTTGCTAATGTTTCCAGGTGAATTGAGGATGGACCTGGATAGGCTAAAGAAACAAGACGTCTAATGTCCTGAGCCACTGTTCCCATATCCTCAGATTCTTTTTGTCTGCGATTATCCAGTTGAGTTTGAAACAATGCAGTTTGTTCAGTATTTCCAAAGCGAGATCTAAGTCTTTCAATCAATTCATCAGAGGTAGTGAACAATTCAGCATCTCTATCCCATAAAATTTGTTCGGCTTGCCCAGACAAAGAACAAAATAGATGATTCAATTTATCTGATTCTGTCCATAGGTTATTTCGACTGGCTATTTTAAATTTCCGAATAAATGGCTCCAATTGTTCTTTTCCACTGAATTTTTCCAATTTAATTGTGCTCCTTGATTTCTCAGGTGAAGAAGCTGACGACGATGAGGAGGCGAGAGGAAAAGATGTAGTTTTCGTATCCGAATTCTTCGTAGACACAGGTGGAGGTATAGGCGGATCAGGTGAAAGATTAATTTCAGCAGTGGTAGCAGTTGCAGTTGTAGGTATATTCGTCTGAGTTGCCACTGAAATCTTTGGTTGCTGTGGAGGAGAAGTGTAGGCCTTGGTTTCAATGGAGGAGGATTTCTGCTCTTTTATTGTCATTTCTTCGCTTCGAATTATTCTGGTTGGCTCAGAGGGTAAACTCCAAGGTTCAAATTTTCTTTCAAATCCATATGGCTGAGCTCCTAAGCATGTTCTCTGGTTGAAATCATAGGCATAGGTAGGCCATCTAGCAATTGAAGGATAAGTTTCTGGAATTCTGTATGGATCAGGAAAATTGGCTGCGTGCGAAGGTAACATCATCCTGTCGATCCTCGGCGGTGCTTCGTATCGATTAAGAGGCAGGCTGGTTAAGAAATTATCCGTTTGAGCGAAGGAATGCGAAATTGGTTGTCTTCGATTCGCTTCTTCAGAGACGTGAGGATTAAGGACGGAGGCGGAGGCATGTGAATGAATGACAGAGGCATGTGACATTCGTAGAAGATCACGATCAGGTATATTCCTTTGAGACGAAATTTCCGATTCGAAAGGATTTCTGAGCGATTGAGCGTCGAGTGGGACAGAAGTGGGTCGACGAAATTGTATTCTCGATTCGTAATCCAAATTTGATTCAGTAATCCCGGTTTGACGTCGAGATTCAGAGGCAGAATGAGGCAAAGGCGATGCATTAGGTCGATTAGCATCACTCAAATTGGTTTGATTTTGGAGCCCTCTACCGAATGATTGGGAATCCATTCCTCTGACAAATTTCTCATTTTCCAAATTTTCAACCCCAAAATCCCTTTGTAATTGCATTTCCCTGCCATTGTTATTCATTATTCTCAATTTATCTTGTTCTAGATTATCAATTTCATGATGTACAGAGCCATGCAAAGATTCTACATCTACATCTCGTTCAAATCTTAATTTAGATCTCTGTATGTCAGTTTCGCTTAGAAATCTAGCTTCACTGACTTCTCCATCTTCTGAATCTACATCTACAGATCGAACATCAAACATATTCCATCCAGCGCCGCCAATGTGATGTTCGCCATCTCCTCCCCGACTGTGCGCTACTACAGGCGGTTTATGTAAAGGAGTGGTAACGTTTTGAAGTGAGATTTGAGTCCTGTTGATGTCCGATAATGTAGAGTAATCTTTAGGTCTGGCACCACTTTCCTTTCTAAATCCAGGTTTCACAGGGAAACGGTAATCAGGCTGTGGCCGATCCTTTAATCTAGTGCTCCTGCGTGGGCCTAGGGTTTCGGGTTCAAATCCATCCGATTCTGCTATTATGGGTTTCTTGACGAAGGTTTCCAAGGGTAAGGCTGCGGCGGAAGGGAGTTCGGCAACTTCCGGTTGAGGTTCCGAGAAGTCAGGGTTCGTAGTGGTACTCACTTCCTTACTTACTTGTCTATTTGCTTCTAGGAATTCTATTCTATCCAACAGACTTCTCTGGTCTTTCTGCATTTCAGAGTGGGATCTAGACAATTCAAAGTGGGATCTAGACAATTCAGACTGGTTTCTAGACAATTCAGACTGCCCTTCAAACAGGTCCGTTAATCTCCTATCCAGCCTGTCTTGTCCAACAGTTAAATTATTTTGTCCAGCAGTGACGTCAGTTAGTCGGTCATTTAGTCGTTTGTCCAAATTATTTTGTCCATCAGTGACGTCACTTAGTCTGCTATCCAGTTTATTTTGTCCAGCCGACACCTTTTCTATACTTTCCAACACGCGTTCAAGAATAGAGGCTCGAATCAACTCTGGTGAAAGAGGCCTGACTTCACCTTGCTCACTTACTTCCAAAGAATGCAATGATTCACGAGACATAGTTAGAAATTATTATTAAAGATTATGCAACAACAGTCTCAATTATATACAACAATTCAAGTAAAACATTCAACTTAATCCTACGCAGTTTCTACTGGCAGTGACTTGCAATTACAATCAATTTAAAGAAAAAGATGATTATTTACCCATCTTTGGAACAAAGGACATGATTAATAATCCACGGCAATTATAGGTTACGAAGGCAGAAGATAATCCAGCGAATAGACGGAGACGACGACAGAGATTAATCCAGCGAATACGATAAAATCCCGTTACGAGTTCACATTTCCTCGCAATTCAGACAATCGACAATATTATTCCAACCGTATTCGTTTCTACTTTAAACTTCTATATCGCACTATTTAACTCTTAGGAAGAGACTAACACAAATGTTTCTCAATTCCTTATCTATTCTACGGGGACTCAAAAAGAACTAATCTCTTGGACGACTCGGCTCGACTCCTAGGTAATCCATCGGTACAGGTCTAACCTCCAGGACGTCTCAGCATCGAGTGACAAATTTTACTAGTGGCAGGGTCTCTAATCAGACACTTCAACCAATCAGCAGTCCTGCTCCAAATGCTAACCTTATATGGACACGAAATAAGACAGAAAACCGATGACGTAGGGGATGAGTCAGTGGTTCTGCTGCTGTATCAGAGCGTGCCTAGCGCGTGATCAGCGGCTGAAGGAAAATTTCAATAATAATGCTATCAACGGCGAAACTACCGAGGCCAAGCACGACACCATCGTTTCATCGGCTCGCCACGTTTCTACCGCTAGAGGTCTCAGGGGGCAGACACAAGCAATTCTAAAAATAGCCTCTAGTAATGATTTTATAGATCATTACAGTATCCCTAACTTAGCGGGACTTCAGTCCCTTCTGGGAACCCGATTGTTTCCCTCAAACGTTAACAAGATAATCATGTGATCTGTCTGTTTTAATTTCTAAACTTATGATCGTTGATTATGATTATTCTGGATCACTACTTGTGAACTATTCTATGGAAACAATAAAAGGATTGATTGATTGATTGATTGATTGATTGATTGATTGATTGAAAGAGGAACTGAGCCATAAAATGAGTTGATGTCCGAAGGGCCACCTTCCCCTAGTGGTGTCTGCCAATGGGAGTTGGTAGAAAGATCTCCCACGGCTGCCAGAAATAGGAGGGGTTTACGAACGTTTTGGTAATATAACCGCCTGCAATGTAGTTCTCAGTGACTACTTGTGGGTCTCAGATACAAGTCGGCCAGAGTGGGGGTTGTTCTCCAATTGCCGGTGGGAGTTTTAAACGCCACTGCCCGTACTGCCCTCTCCCACTGGCTTCTTTATGGAATAAAGAGGCAAGTGGGGTAGGATGACAGTAATTTATACATGCGCGCCGTTAAACAGCGTCGCCGCCGAAATTTATACCAAAATAGATTCTTGTATTTTCTGTACGGTAGTTCTTGTTCAAGATTTCAATATCGTTCTCGTTTTTATTTCGTTCCACGTAAATTCTTTTTCGTTTTTATTTAGTTTTAGTTCACAATTTCTTTCTAGTTCTCGTTTTCGTTTTCGTTTTCGTGAACGATTGCCTAATCTTTTTCGTTCTCGTTTTAGTTTCGTTCACGAAATTAACACTGATATACAAGGTATACACGTCTCATCACTCTCATGCGCCTCTGTGAAAGAAAGCATGCGGATCGCGGTTCGCTTCCGGACACTCACGTAGCTAAGGCATTTGATATTATAGAGCACAGTATCCTGTTAAAAAGCTAAGTAGGCTATCTATGGAATTGATATAATTATATTTAATATTATTTTGCGGAAACCCGCCGTCTGAGCTCTCCGGGCAGCACCGGCAGAGTTTGGACTTGCACGGAGCAGCGCAGTTCGCGTGTTGCTCGAAGGACGAAGGAGCGCAAGTCCGGCCTCCGTGGTATTTCGAAGAACTTAGACGTTCTCCGTCGATCAATCGCCAAAGTCAACACCAACACGTCACTAGGGTTTCGACACGATGTATTCTTAACGTCAACACTTCAACGCAATCAAACCCACTTCAACCCACTTAATTACCACGACAGCAGACCACCACAGCAAACATCACTCACTTAATTAGTTAGTTAAATTCGTTTATTTAACGACGCCGTCATATCGACGATGATAGGCGTACTCACTTAATTACTTGGTTGCTGTTTAACGACACTGTGTCATAACGACGAAACCTGCCTTCGTATCCTCGTCCAAGCTCTCGTCATCTCTCGCCTCGACTACTGCAACTCTGTCCTATCCGGTCTTCCTTCATCGACACTGCAACCCTTAACCTCAGTTCTACACACCGCCGCTCGCCTAATAAAAGATCTTGGTCCAAGAGATCACATCACGTCTACACTGCAACAACTTCACTGGCTTCCCATCAGCGCCCGTATCGCCTTCAAAATCTGCCTCCGCATGTATCACATTCACTCTGGAACCTCTCCCTCATACATGGCATCCATGGTCACGCCATGTTCACTTTTCAATACTAGAGGACTCCGATCGTCGACGAGAGGGGATTTCACCGTACTTCGCACAAACCGGAAGTTTGGAAACCGTGCTTTCTCTATCTCAGGACCCTTTGAATGGAACCGTCTTCCACCTTCAGTTCGACAGTGCATATCTGTTGCACAGTTTAAAACAAAATTAAAAGATTAAAAACTTATCTGTTTACCTTGCACTATGACTAAGAATGTAGCGAAACGCGCTCTCGTGCAAGACTTGTCTTGTTAAAGCGCGCTATAAATTTTCATTTGTATTGTATTGTATTGTATAACAATTATAATTAGTGTCGCCCTCCTCCTTTCTCCAGGCTTGGGACTGGCACTACCACAGGTAGGGTAGTGGCGGAGTTACTCACTTAATTACGGATGGGCTCTATATTTATACCCCTTCAGGGGACTTAACCTAGGAGAGAACACAACCTAGCGGACTTAGCCTAGGAGAGAACTTAAGCCTTGCGGACTTGGCCTAGGGAAGAACTTCGCTTAGCGGACCAAGCCTAGGGAAGAACTTAGCCTAGCGGACCTAGCCTAGCGGACCTAGCCTACGGGGAAGCAAGACAACGAACATGGGAAGGACACCAGGACCGAAGACGGCGCGGACAGACGGCAAGAGGCCGCAGGAGGCAAGGAGAACAGAAACACCACTAGATCCCAGAGGCACCCCACAAAACGCCACATTATATATAATTATATATAAGTGTGTATGTGTGTGTGTGGGGCCGGCCCCCGCGTCGACAGACGTCGCCACGGTCTTCGCTATCGCCAATGGCGGTTCGCTTCGCTGTAGGGCGATAGGTGAGTCCCGAGGTGGTAAACCTGCATCCGAGCCAGAGTTCAAATCCCGGCCCACTTCGTGTGGCCAATTCCATCGATTATCGCCCTCTCGGTAACATACACGAGGCTTGTTTAAGAGACGAGCACTTCGTCTCAACATACCATGATCTTCACTTACATTTACCAGGCTATGGCGCGAATGGAAGGTCGCGGCTATCGAATGGGTAGCAACCGCAGCTTCTACGCTGCAATCAGGGTTCGAATCCTGCCCTACAGCGAAATCTGGTGTTGGCGACGTTTCTAGTCTTTCCAACTTCCAAACGGTTCATTACCTCGCCTACTTGTGATTGCATGGAGCCGACTTGAGATTGCATGTCTAATTGGCGCTGTAGGTCAGAGTGCATTGCATCCAACCGATCAAGCAGTACATCCATAACTGAATCTGCCCTCTCACGGACACAGACGACGCTCTATCTTCTTCTTCCTCCCGATGGCGCTCCATAAATGCTGGCGACTGAGAAAGACTACGACTCATATTTCTAAATTATTTCAGATTTATTACCAATGCACAATCAGAGCAGGTTCTATTCAACACCAAATCATCAATAATCAACCTTAGCACAACTTGGAGTAAAAGAACCTTCAACAGAATTATTAAAATAAGAAATTAAAGAATTTCCCCAATGAATTTTGGCTAATTGATTTGCCTCGAGACGGACAGGGTTCGAAGCAAGAGACGACTTCACACACTCGGTCTCGGCATACGAAGGCGTGACGCAGAGACGCAACGCTCCGACGATTCGCACACAGTGGCGAATTTAGCTATAGGCCCGGGGGCGGTTCGCCCCCCCCCCGCGCCCCGCTTGGTTGTATAATGGCGCCCCTCAAGACCAAACCTGTCATGGTGGACAAAAGGGGCGACAATATTAAATTTTTTAAGACATTTTATCATCTGCGCCCTGACTTTTAACAACGGCCTAATCGTATGAAACACGACAAATGTCAGTCGATGCACTGTTTACAGCAAGCTACAGCATATCGAGTTTCCATTCTGAGATGAACTCACCCCTGCAGCCGGAGGGGCTGCAGGCAGTGCAGGGTGACCTCTCCAGCCAGAGAGGTTGCAGGGTCAGTTCTCGCCCACTGTCTGTGAAAGCCCACAAACCGAATATTATATATTTATGCTATATATGTATATATGCATAAATGATCACCGCTGTCCTCGGTAGTCATGTTTCTTCTCTCTATACCCGACAACACTATCTCCTTCCCTCTGTCGTTCAGTTTGATATATTATGCGTATCACATGAAACAGCCTCTGCATTTGGAATTCGAAGAAACCCATCTCTCCTGTGGCTGCATCCTTCCGTGGCTCTAGGTAGGCGCCCTGTTGACCTCTCTAAGTCCAGGGCGGGCTTATTGGCCCTATAGTATAGGTTTATCAATGGGGCTGGCCGCTGAGTCATGAAATCAGCATTTTCATATGAACAGGCCATTGAATCCAGAAGGCCACAGCAGTTTGACCAGCCAGAATGAAGTAGCCGTTTCCATTAATCTTGCTGAAGTTCCCATAGACTTTGGACAGAACCGTTCTGAGTCTGGTAAGACCCATATATATTCATACCATCGATTAACGTTCAACACATAGGCCTAACGTTTCACTAACTCTGTGTTTCGTTAAAATTCGAAATTTCTACTGGCGGCTCTGCCGCTCTTGCCATTACTTGCCCCGGGCGCCAACGTACACTATACTGATCAAATCACTTGCATCGGAACAATCACAGGCAAGTGATAATAACTCCCTAATCTAGTGCTTCCCAACCTGGGTGTCGCGGCACTCAAGGGTGCCGTGAACCTGCTCAAGTGCTGCCGTGGCTGGATGGCAGAATGGTATACCATAACATTTGTGCAACGTTTTATGTAAAAAATGTTCTTAAATTATCACTACTAACACATAAGCCTATAATTATTTTTTAAGTTAAAGTAGTGTAGACTGTAGAGATAGTCGCAACCCTTCAGTTGAATAGAAGGAACATTGCTTGTCAGTAAAATAATGAACAAACTCGATGAAAAAAGATAAAATTTAGGCCAGTGGTGCAACTGATCTGCAATTTCATTAGTAAGGGTGCCGTGATCTGAAAGAGGTTGCGAACCAATTAATGCTCTAATTAATATAATTAGATTTTTAATACATGTATTAAATATATCTCACTCTTTCTGTTACGTCGGCTAATCTACTGCAGAAAGAATTTGTAGCAGATTGAAAATAATCAAAATTACTTGCGATCCACAAAACGCTTAAATGAACGCCTATCTAGACAGGCATTAGTTAGGCCTGATCTCAATCGAAAGAGAATTGACTGGAGCTATTGACTCTAAAGCAACTATCAATCGCTTTCCACTGATGAAGCCTCGTAGAAAACAATTCATATTTAATGCTTGATGAATCTGCGACATTATGTCCCTGACCATTTTGCCACTTTGAAACAGTTTTAGTTAGAATAGTAGGCCTATATATACTAATGGTCTACTGCATTACTAAACATAATGGCATTATTTCAAACATAGGCTACCATCGTTTAAAGTAAATTACAATGTTTACGCTAGAACATGGCGCCCCTCAGAAAGAGCCCTTGCCCCCCCGCGCAAGCAACCCTGGATCCGCCACTGTTCGCACATAACAGAGCGATTAATCAAAATCTTTCAATCGATATAATTTTCGATCTACAGCGAACGATTAACGAATCAACATATATCCAGCGTAGATTCGGACGCACGGTGTCGAACCCTAGTCGCTAAACTCTGATCTAATTCGCCTCACGAAGTAATACGAATCCTCGAACGACTCTATGCCCAAGCGACGTTACGATCGAACCACGCAGAACATCGTAGAGCGACCGATACATCCGACAAGAGATCATTTCCGTCCGACCAGAGCGCCGCCAAAACCGAAGAGAACCCCAGAGAGCGATCGACGCCGGCTTATATAGGGTAAAAATGCCACCCAAGACGTCCTAGTTTCTGGGGTTGACCACCTTGAATAGAAATTCCCGCCAAAATGTCATCTCTTCTTCCCTCGGTTTTCGTGGGAAGATCTCACGGTTCTGGAGCTTGGTCACGTACTCGATCTACAGTTCTATACATGTGGAAGGTGGCGTCGTTTGAAGTAAGACGACAAATCACGGGTTTCTCTACTATCCGTGTATCTATCTGTGTGTCTCTGTGTCTAAATCCTATTAGGTATCGCTCCCCTTCCCAATTTAGCGACTGTCGGCCGTCGGAGCGTGAGAGAAAGACAGAAACCGTGCTATTTCAACCTACCTAGTTCTATTAAAAATGCTACAGGTTTCCCTCAATTTAAAAAACTTATTCGTGCCTATATTCAAAATAACGTATAACTAATTTGGTCTGGTTTATCGTCTTTGATGAACTCTTGTTTGTTTGTAATTTTTTCTTTATGTAATAACCTATCTTATCGACCAATTATCTCGGAAAAACTTGCCACCCACATTCCCAACTAGGGCCCCTAAACAGCGGGAGTTTTTCTCCCTTCTAGGTGTGCCTTTTGCTCTGGATTCCTTATATTACTTGTATTATTGAGTGTTACTTCTGTTTATTAGCTTAATGTTGATGTATTTTATTTCAACATCTGTTATATTTGATGAACTGGATCAATAAAAATGATGATTGATTGATTGATATTTTTAGATTTTGGACGACGGCAATGCGTTTGATGTAATCGATGCGACAATTACTATCCCACGTTTTCTTTCCCATCGTTCGGCGATACGAGGCGACGGACTAAGTGACCGAGCTCGAGGTATTAGTACCGAAAATCGCCGCTACGAAAGCGCCACCGGTCTTTCAATGCAATTAACGAAATCAAATTTCGTAACTTCGTTACATATATTAGTCCGTCGGCTTATGTCACAAAAATAAGGGTTGTGAAAATTTTGGGTAGAATCTTGGCAACGATGCTTAAATTAAAGATCTGATTGTTCTGAAGCAGAAAAACGTTGTTGCCAATTTTTCTTTTGTGGTTTAGGCCCCCTAGCGGACGTTTTTAGCATGACCTCATTTCTTCACCTTAAAACTGCCAATTAACTAAACAGATTGGTGTAAAAATTGCTCACATGATGATAAAAGCATGAAATTTGGTACATGGTAACAACATACCATGAGGACAAATTTTAGCTATAGGGCCATCTTAGATTTACACTCTGGCCTCAATGGCAGCCATTTTCCAAAATGGCCGACCGATATAGGGACTTTTCAATATATCAGCTTGTAGTTCACTTAGAAACGTGATCTTGGTGTCTAAACATACATATTTAGGGGCAAGGATTCCAATAGAACTAATTACAAACACTCATCTAAAGGAGATTGGCAGCCATTTTCCAAAATGGCCGACCAAAAGAGATTTTTCAATAACCCCAGCTTGTAGTTCGCTTAGAATCGTGATTTTGGTCTCTAAACATACATATTTAGGGGCAAGGATTCCAGTCGAGCTAAATGCAAACAATCACCTACGCAAGATTGGTGGCCATTTTCCAAAATGGCCGACCAAAAGACTTTTTCAATAACCCCAGCTTCCAGTTCGCTTAGAGTCGTGATCATGATGTCGAAAGACACATATTTAGGGGCAAGGATTCCAATAGAACTAATTGCAAACACTTATCTATACGAGATTTGCAGCCAGGGACGTCACATGGGGGAAGGTGAGCATTTCCTTCCCCCTCAGTTTGGGAAATTAGCTGTGATAGACTCATGACGCATCGACTATAATAGGCTTACATAAGGAAAGTTATAAGTTTTGGATACAGTCTTGGCAATGAAGGTTAAATTCATGATACGATATTTATGAGCCAATATGTGTTCCATGGTTAACGCCCCCTAGCGGACGTTTTTTAGCATGACGTCAAGATGAAGACTGGGACAGAACTCGTGTCTCCGAAAGTGAAATCATCCCTTTTTGCAAGAATGATGTTGGTTGCCAAGTCATCTCGAGACATCGACTTAGAAGAGGTAATAGGCATCCACGAGATTTCATGCATAAACGAGATACTGATGTAATCGGATGGGTCACTTCATCCAACCAATGACAAGAGTAGTGTTATCCATCTTCTGGAAGGTCTTGTGCAAACTGATTGTTTCACCTCGATTGAAGATCACACTGCAACGACTTTGGTTGTCGATGCAAGAATGAATGGCCGTGCGGAACTTCAAGACCGGGAAAGATCTAGTGGAAGGTTACCGCGAGCTAATCGATACGAAAGGTCGTGGCTACGTTTCAGTGCGTGTTGTCTTTCCTTTACCTCTGATATGCCCAGTCGTATCACACCCCGTTAGAGCAAGCCAGTTGATCAAAGCAGCTGCTTTCTCGGAGCCCAAGGCATCACAGATAGACTGTAACAGTACTCTTCGGCGATTTTCTGCAGTACCCATGATCAGTGCACCATTTCTGCCAAGCTGAGGCAATCGTCGTAGAGACAAAAGAAGGACATCGGTGTCTTGCGTGTATATATGAACGGTGCCTCCGGCATTAACTATACCTCAACGGCAGGGAGTATCAAGAGGGTGTCGGCTTCTTCCTGAGTACTCGGTCCAGTAGCAACACGGCAGTCAAAGTTTGACACGACGCTCTTATGCGTTACTGTAACAAGGTTGATTGTACTGTTCTGAATAAGTTTCTGAGCCATATACAGAGTCAGGGAGTTCTTTGTAGCATTACTTGCCAGGAACATTGCTTTGTCTCTCATCTGAGTTGAATCCTCAACTGTGTAAGACTGGATTGACTTCAATTTACTTCGCCACCGATGTTGAGTACTTTCTTTCAGTGAAAACGCTTTGGTATAGTTGTCAAAGACAACACGAACTGAAACGTAGCCACGACCTTTGGTATCGATTAGCTCGCGGTAACCTTCCACTAGATCTTTCCCGGTCTTGAAGTTCCGCACGGCCATTCATTCTTGCATCGACAACCAAAGTCGTTGCAGTGTGATCTTCAATCGAGGTGAAACAATCAGTTTGCACAAGACCTTCCAGAAGATGGATAACACTACTCTTGTCATTGGTTGGATGAAGTGACCCATCCGATTGCATCAGTATCTCGTTTATGCATGAAATCTCGTGGATGCCTATTACCTCTTCTAAGTCGATGTCTCGAGATGACTTGGCAACCAACATCATTCTTGCAAAAAGGGATGATTTCACTTTCAAAGACACGAGTTCCGTCCCAGTCTTCATCTTGACGTCATGCTAAAAACGTCCGCTAGAGGGGCGTTAACCATGAAACACATATTGGCTCATAAATATAGTATCATGAATTTAACCTTCATTGCCAAGATTGTATCCAAAACTTATCACTTTCCTTATGTAAGCCTATAGTCGATGCGTCATGAGTCTATCACAGCTAATTTCCCAAACTGAGGGGGAAGGAAATGCTCACCTTCCCCCATGTGACGTCCCTGGCTGCAAATCTCGTATAGATAAGTGTTTGCAATTAGTTCTATTGGAATCCTTGCCCCTAAATTTGAGTCTTTAGACATCACGATTACGATTCTAAGCGAACTGGAAGCTGGGGTTATTGAAAAAGTCTTTTGGTCGGCCATTTTGGAAAATGGCCACCAATCTCGTGTAGGTGATTGTTTGCATTTAGCTCGACTGGAATCCTTGCCCCTAAATATGTATGTTTAGAGACCAAAATCACGATTCTAAGCGAACTACAAGCTGGGGTTATTGAAAAATCTCTTTTGGTCGGCCATTTTGGAAAATGGCTGCCAATCTCCTTTAGATGAGTGTTTGTAATTAGTTCTATTGGAATCCTTGCCCCTAAATATGTATGTTTAGACACCAAGATCACGTTTCTAAGTGAACTACAAGCTGATATATTGAAAAGTCCCTATATCGGTCGGCCATTTTGGAAAATGGCTGCCATTGAGGCCAGAGTGCAAATCTAAGATGGCCCTATAGCTAAAATTTGTCCTCATGGTATGTTGTTACCATGTACCAAATTTCATGCTTTTATCATCATGTGAGCAATTTTTACACCAATCTGTTTAGTTAATTGGCAGTTTTAAGGTGAAGAAATGAGGTCATGCTAAAAACGTCCGCTAGGGGGCCTAAACCACAAAAGAAAAATTGGCAACAACGTTTTTCTGCTTCAGAACAATCAGATCTTTAATTTAAGCATCATTGCCAAGATTCTACCCAAAATTTTTGTTTCCTTACATAAGCCTACGCACTATATATTCTAATTCCATAGATACTTAGCTTTTTAACAGGATATTGGCATATTGTGCTCTGTAATATCTGTCGCGGGAACCCCTCTAATATGTTTCTATCGACTTGAGCTTCGAGAATCTTCTCTCACCACTAGCCACATAAACTTGGGTGTCAAGAAGACGTCAAATCGAATAAATATGTGGCGTCTTGTTTGCATATTCAAAGCTATAATATTTTTAATCTAGCCTAGCAATGCTTGCACACATATTGTGCCATTTATTGACCTCGATCATCCAGATTCTCAGTTCCAGACCGTTATCTTTAGAGTCTGGTTTTGTACTAGCACTGGATTTTTGTGCGATATGAATTATTTTTGTAACAAAAATTGATTAAATTAATGAAAAACAGGGTTTCAGTAAAACAAGACAAAACCCAAACGAAAACACAGGGTCTCCAGGAAAACGGTTAAAACCCCACTTTAGAAGTTCGGATAAAAACAAGATCTTGGGAAAAGCTGAAGGAGTGGTAACATTGCTAATGAGCGGCCTCAGTTTAATTTCAAATAGGCCTATGTCGCTAGTAGGCAACTTCAAACTTGCGATAGTTAAGGGCATAAGCGTGACGTGCCACGTACGTGACTAACATTAAGAATTAGAAATGCCTGTGGTCTGTTTGAAGCCGCTTCTTATTTTAACAACTGCGACCATCCATGCGTTGGCCAACCGTGTCTGTACGGAGGCAGATGTCAACCAATACACGATAGATACACATGTAGCTACCCTCTCAGATACGCCAACACCAACTGCGAAGACAGCTGAGTCAACCATCTGACATAATATGCTGCATGTTGTTGTCTCGGCTCGTTGTCCCTCCCAGTCCCTATTCGTAGAATAATATGCACAAGTCTTTAAACGAGATTAAATGTTTTCTTTCAAACAGCGTTCACGAATTTCTTCAGTAAAACTGTTCTCGTCTCAGATTCTCGCAATAGTTTTACAAGGCACAAAAAACCGGCTACAACCTCTTGGAATGTTCGACTCAGGAAGACTTTTGCTAAAGATAGCTGTGCAGTAGATTCAAGACTCTCTTCAACCGTACTATAACCGTAATCTCTTGCAGTCCTAGAACGACGCACAAGAAACACATCCCTCATTAAGACCCTCTTTGTTTTAAAGCAACTTAACGGAAGGATGGTTCTTAAAGGCAACCAACATCCAGGTACAAACAAGCTTGTTGCATGCGGCAATATCTATAACCTATCCAGACAGACGTCCGCATGTACTGAGTTCAAGACTTTAGCCCGTACGCACAAAAAGACAAGGACGTGCTAAAAAAAAGGTGCAGAGGACAGCAACATGGATGGTCAGAGGATTTGAAACATTAACTTATGATGATAGATTAGTGAATTGTGGATTAACAACACTAGGTAAACGAAGATGCAGAGGAGATCTAATTGAGACATACAAGCTGATGACAAACAGGGAAGCAAAACCATTCTGGAGATTTTTCCAGTTGGCTGACAGAAGTGGATTGCGAGGGTACAGGTATAAAATCTTCAGGAAGTCAAAAGGCACCACGAAGCAAAGATTTTTCAGCAGCAGAGTAATTAACCCCTGGAACAAGCTGAGTGATGCGACCGTTTTGGTGGAGATTGTATTGTAATGTATTGTATTTGGCTATTTATAAAGCGCTTCTCACAGCAAAAGCCTTTCAGAAGCGCTACAGAAGAGATACTCAACAACTTCAAGGCCAAGGTCGGGCAGATGGGATATTAAGACATGTACCTAGTGGTGGTTCTCGCACACATTTTAGTCTTCTGAACCACTGTAAACCCTGTTATGTTATGTTATGTAATAATATAGTATATATAGTAGGGCCCTATGCATCATATCGCAATTTACGCGTAGGTCGATGTCAAGGCGTGAACGGGTCACTATCACATGCCGAGGCTAAGAAAATGAAGTCGTTAATACCCCTTCATTGCCATGGCTGGGGTTCAGCGTTAGCTTCAGCGACTGTTTTTAAGTTTCCATGTCTTCAGTAACTTTTTAATTAGTATAATTATGGCTTTTCGTGCGAATTCGCTCATCATCTTTAGAATATTTTAAGTTGGATTTAGGATTCGATTTATAATTCGCAATTTTTTTAAAGGAGTTCGTTCAGTTTTGCATATTAGGACACGGAGTTGTTCTCTTTAATTTCTGCAGAGATTCTCGGTGAGATATCATCACCGAAGTTCAACGGCGACAGCTACCTTCTCTACACGAATCCATTTCTCAGTCAGAAGTAAGTTCAAGGTCAAACAATAATGATTCACATTCAATCCCAAATACATAGGTGCCTACATGCGTAGGAACAAAACGTAGGTGCTGACTCATTTACTCAATGTTATTGGTGCCGATTTGTCCAATTGGAATTCATTCATTCATTCATTCATTCCAAAGATTTATATAGCGCCCCTTCAAGGTTACTACTCAGGAGCGCTCCCGACCCAACCCCGGCTGAAAAGGATGGTTTTAAGGCTAGAGTAAAACGCATCTAAATGAACTCTAGGAATAAGGCGTAATGTTAATGGGAGCCCATTTCAAACCATGGGGCCAGCAACAGAGAAGGCGCGATGCTGTCTAAGAGCAGTTCGCGCACGGGGAACAAGAAGTTCACCATGTGTGGAGGAGCGGAGAGATCTACGTCCCTGCACATCCAAAGTAGAGCGACAGAGCTCTTGTAAATACACAGGAACGGAACCTAAGAGGCACCGCCAGACCAAAGCAGAAAACCGGTACACAATCCGCTGCGGGATAGGAAGCCAGTGGAGGACATCCCTCATAAAAGCGGTGACATGGCCGAACTTTGGGATATGGCCGAATCTCACGGTCGTCATCGTAAAGTCCGACTTAGTGTGGATGGAAAACTAAAACTATTACTGAAACAGCTTGCATGGCACCATAAAACGAAAACTAAGACAAGGACGCATTACAAGCAACCAGTGTGGTAAAATGTGGTGAATTCTGACCACAGCTCGAAATCAGTAACATTCTCCGTACGCCCCTATAAAAGAAGAATGCTTTATTATTATCAGAGCTGCTAAAGAGATGTTGGCGAATTTGTTTTCTTTGTCGTAATGAGTCTCGTCTGCTTTTGTTCCTGTTACGCCTTTATTAAATTGCGCTTGACATAAAACAAGAGTTTAATCTTTTAACCTCATTAATCTTTTGATAAACATATTGAACTCGATTTAAACATTTCTGATTTCTTCCGTCCATTGTTTTTCTTACTCCGTCTGCCTCCGTTCTAGGACTCGTGGCCGGGCACTTGACCTTCAGATGCGGGTCAGACCGCGAGGACCTAGTGGATTGCTGTTCTGGGTGAGCGAGGAGACAGGACCTCACGGCGACTACCTGGCTCTCGGTCTACGCGGTGGATTAGTTCAGCTGAGCTACAACCTCGGAAGTGGAGAGGTTGTATACTTGTAGCCAACCAGACACGGGTTGATGATGATTATTGGCATACTGTCAAAGTCCAGCGGTAGGCGCTGACTTCTTTCCATCTTTAATCGAATCCAAATGAAGGAAATTAAAGAAGCATTGACTTTCATCAAGCTTTGCTATATAGTAGTTCGATCTTTCAGCATGTATCTGAACATTTGTAAAGCGTCTTTCAAGAACTTCTCTGAGAGCGCTTCATCAAATAGAATACACAATGTTTAAATCTGTTTGGTCGTATTGCAGCAGTGCTACTTGCAGCATCTTTGCTTTGTTGTTATTCTGTTTATTAGGCCCATTGTTTAGGTTTACTGTCAACGCTGCGTCTCTGTATCTGGCTATTCATGCAGCATCTTTGGAGAACAACACAAAGAGAGCTTGTCTCTCCGAATCACGCTCTCATCATCCACGGATGGGTACACATGATAACTGAGCAGTCCAATACCACTTCCAGTATTAAATATTTATTATGTCTACTACTGCTGTAATGTAATAATTATGTTAGCAGTAGTAGACATTATTAATAAGTATTTAAAACTGGTTGTTCTTCAAAGATGCTGCTTATAAATAGCCAGATACAGGGATACATACATGGGGGCAGAGATCCTGAGTGGCCGAGTGGGTTGGTGCCTGCTCGTCACGCCGGCGCCCCGGGTTCGCTTCCCGGTCGGGTCGGTTTATCAGAGATTAATTTCTCGGATCTTTACTGCGGGTGGCTCGGTCGCAATTTAAACGTGGAGTATGAGGTTGCTTTCTGCCTCCGACACTAATCATCTTCGATATGAAAAAGTGTCGTTAAGCCGAAACAATTTTATACATACATGGATGCATGCATACAAGCAGTCACTGGAGCACAAAAAATACTTCGGTGTATAGGCTTCTGAAACAGGCAGAACTATATATAAAATACACTGATTGTCGGTTGACATCCACGCGCAGCGTTGACAGTAAACTCAAACAATGGGCCTAATAAACAGAATACTACTGCTAACATAATTATTACATTACAGCTGTCACTGGTGCATTAATCTTATACTACTACACATACTCTAGGCTACTGCTAAAACTAGGCTGCTGGCTGGCTTTATACGACATTAAAAGACGGTGTTTTGTTAAAAGTGTTGAGAAGACAGCTTCGCTGGAAGTCGACGAAACGGATATCGTAACTGGAACATCTCCAGGTTCCATGAAACAGCTCACGACTCACGGAACAATTTTCCTCGGTAACGACTTCGTCTTCCCCTTCCTCTTACTTCCTCCCTATACAACCTCTACTTCTTTTCCTCTTAGTTCTTCCGCATCAGGCAATCGTTACAACTGATCAGCTGGTGCTTTTTCTGCCCAGTCGTCTTTTCTCATATAATAAATAACGTATTGGATCCGTTCACGTCCCGGGCTTTAGCGGAACCCCAGTACTACATTCACGCCCGTCGCGTTATTGGCCAAAGCATGTCACGTGAACTTGCTTACTTCCCTTGGAATTTGATATGGCGGACACCTTGAGGGTCGGTTAGGGTCAGGTAACTCAGGTTATGCGTCGTGAGGGTCGGTTAGGGTGAGATTATGCGTAGTAAGTGTCGGTTAGAGTCAGGTTGGGCGTCGTGAGGGTCGGTTAGGGTCAGGGTTAGGGTTAGTTTCGTCATTAGAGAACATGGTGAATAATCTTCCACCGCATTCGGGAGTGTTTATCGGTTGGCTCCTTACAGGTGCACAAAATCATGTGACGTGCATTGACCAATAGCGTAGCGGGCGTGATTCTAGTCCCAGGTATTAGGATCACGTCGGGCGTGACTGTATCCACGACCAATAAATAATCATTGACAGTTTTATGTCGATATTAGTACCTTAAGATGAGGCACTAACGGACAGACATTAAAGGCTGCAGTTAATCGTAATCGCAAACCCCGAATTTATAGGGTGCTACCGTTAAGCTAAGTGCAGGACACCAGTTTATTCACAAGTGCTGCGTCGTGTCAGAAGGGTTGTCCAGTGTTGCCAAGTGAAAACCTGAGTCCGGTTGGCAGAAATATCAGAGAGGAGGCAGGGCGAGGACGAGAAAGCTTGAAAGGCGAAGGATTGGTTGGATTAGGGTAGGAATTCTTGAAGTGGTGGGGGCTTTAATTTTGAGTTAAAACTTGTGAGGTGATAGGTAGATTAGCCTGAGGCAGAAAGTGGTTGGTGATGAGCATTATTGGGGGATAACTAAGTGCTAAGGCCAGGTATTGAGTGTGGCTGATTGTGTAGGCTCACAAGCAACAGTGAATGAGTTAACAGAACAAAGCTTTCGCCAAGAGACACCACAAGACTGTGTGTTTAAGCTTGATGCGGAAATAAAAAGAAGCAGGAAGAGTGAGCGCTGTAAAATGTGTTGCAGCGCCCCGCATTAATACGATCAGCGCTAAAATGGCGCGGCTCCCAAACGGCACGTGCCGAGGAGAAATCGAGCTGAGATAGTACTTGGATGAGTGAACGCCCGTGGAATATGAGGCGCCCACTTAGCCCGCCATTCCTTAGTGGTCTCTCTCTCTCAGTTCCTTCCGTTCTTTTCAGAACATTGGTCGACAAGATTTCTCCACTCCGTGCGGTTGTTTGCGGTCTTCTCTGCCTCACTCCACCCAATTCCCATTTCTGCTAGATCCTCCTTAAAAGTGCTCCTCCAGGTCTTTTTCGGGCGACCTCTGTTTCTCCTCCCTCCATCCGGTATCCACGTCATCGCCTTCCTTGCCGGTCTTTGTGCTGGCATGCGGAGTATAATATGTCCAGCCATTTTCCTTCTTCTTGTCTCGACTGTTATTTCTAGATCCTCCGACCCCGTCAGATCCTCCGACCCCGTCAGATCCTTAGTGGTCACTTAGTCAGTAAATAAGTACCAGCGCAGATTTAGTAAATCTATTGTCCCTACAGGTTGTAAAGCCTTGTAATAATGGAGTAAATGGTTTTGCCCTTGAGTGTTTATTTAGCTTGTGGATGGCTTTGCAAACAGGGTTGTGGGCAGCAAGAACGAGCCCGGGGACAAACAATCTTAACGGACCCATGTGATTCAATCTATTTTAACGAAAGCAAGGAACCACGGGCCGTGAGGTCAGCGATCTCTGATATGCTTATCGTAGGTTCTGATTGAAGACGTTTGTCGTCTTTGTTTGTAGGTGGAATGGATGATGTCGTGCACGGAACCCTTCATAAGTACACTTCTGGTTTTGTCGGGTGCATATCGAACGTCACCCTCGGCACTGACTACCACCTCGACCTCGTTGGATTCGCAGACGACGGTAGCAACATTTCCCCTTGCCTCGACACGACCTCCGAACGGACAGCCCGACGATAGCTAAGAGCTCATTGACGCACCTGTATATATACGGGCTCCGGTCACGTGAATCACATTGCGTGTAGAGACCGAAGACCATGAGTAGGCTTAATTAATGTCTTAAGTTTCAACATGCCCGCCTCTTTAATTTGTATGACGCCACCTGTTTCATCAAAGCGCATGGTCAATGGATTCACTATCGAAAGTAGATTCGAAAGCAGCGCTATAGTTTCATAGCATAGCTATTAGAGTTAAGCAACTTTAACTATATTTATGCGGTCATCTGTATCACAAAGTTAAGCAAACTGAAGGTTCCCAGTATACTCGTTGTATAACCCAACGCCAATTATTGCTGACAATTTATTATTGTCAATAAAAACCGCTACTATCATGACAGCCACGTTCCTTGGGCCTGCATCGGGCCAACAGCAGCTCATGTTTCTAAGAGTGCGGATCCATTGTGAGCCCAACGAGTTGTCTGGGAATACCAGTTGGTTTACAGATGGCTAAAGTTGTGCTCTTGCGCGAAGAAGTTCGTCCAGCATTCGGCAACTTAGCTTCAGATGTTGTCGTCGAATCTAGATTTGTAGACACAATTTAGAAACTGTATTATAGACACTTGCTCTTCGTTGTACCATTTTCGACTGCGTGGAAGCAACGAGAAAGATCAATGATGGATAGAGGCCTGACGTATAAAAAGAATGCATCGAAATTCCTGACATAACCATATCACACATGTTCAAACTTCAAAGTCTAAACCAGAGAGGAGACAATTTCTTTCTAACTATAAAAATCGTGTGGGATCACTGCTTAGGTCACATGGCCTTAGGCCTACTGAGCAGTTAACTTGTCCGGAGCCTGTGTGCATGTTACGCCTCCAATATAGTTTCATCTGACATTTGGGTTTCTAATAAATAATACATAAATAATGCATTCAATTCTTTGCGGTATCTTGTAAAAGGTTAGGGCCTACGTGTAAGTTGAACTCTGTAAACTGATATAATGATACTATTATTATTATCATATGCATTAAAGAATTCAACTTTCACATAGCCTATGATAGTATCGAACTCAATTAGAAGCAAGGAACGCGTATGTGTCGTGTGTGTATGTGTATGTTTGTGAGTGTGTGTGTGTGTGTGTGTGTGTGTGTGTGTGTGTGTGTGTGTGTGTGTGTGTGTGTGTGTGTGTGTGTGTGTGTGTGTGTGTGTGTGTGTGTGTGTGTGTGTGTGTGTGTGTGTGTGTGTGTGTGTGTGTGTGTGTGTGTGTGTGTGTGTGTGTGTGTGTGTGTGTGTGTGTGTAGGTCGCCTATATACACACAGAAGTTTGGAATTACGGTTACGATTACGAATCCTGGAATAGTACACATCCCGAAATAGTAATCCTTTTAAAATCAGAAGTGGAAATCAGTCTGTCACCTTTCCTTGTTCCGCGAGTGCTTGAAGTCTGTATTGTTTGATCGTGGGCCTCTCTGCTTGGTCGGTAGCTCTGTTGATGAGTTTTTTTCTTGAAGTTGCGCTGTTTAAATTCTCACTTAGCCTATGTCATGTTATGCGAATGGAGGTTTATGTGACTATTGAGTTTCTAACAAATAATACGTAAATAATGCATTCAGTTTTGCGGTATCTTGTAAAAAGTTATATGTAATTTGAACTCTTTAAATGATATAATGATATCATGATTGCATCAGATTCAAAAATATGAGACGTGTAGGCCAACAGTGTATAGTAGCCTAAATCTGTTTCATTCGAATGCTTTGCATATTCTACGGAATTAATGTATATAAATTGTCCGGTAACTTTTAAAAGCCACATTGCCGTCTGTCTATGTACAAAAAGTTATAGTAGGCTAATTAAATTCCAGACGATTTATGTTACTGGCCTCTTTAATACCTGTTGTTTCCAGACATTATTTCAAAGCGGATTTAGCTGCCAATTGTTTAAGTACACAGCTGTTGTCACCTAATCTGAGACGCCCGATAATCTTAAGCCTATGTTATTAAATTAGCTCGAAGTAACATAGAAGGGCACAAAGTACTATCAATAATCTCAGCTACCGCTAATAATTACATATAGGAACATAGGGGACCTACACACAGCTGTTGTTGACTTAACGAAAGCGCCAAATAAGCTAAGCTGGTGCTAATGAAGTAGGCTAGACACTAGTACAATATCTGGTCGGCATTGCAGTAAAATTACGACACACTTTTACTACTGTATTTTCAATCCCCATATAAATATAATTATACTCACACGTAACATAGAGTCTTCTACAATTCTTGGACGATGCAACACATCAATGGGGTCTTGGCAACACAGCACAATATTCTGATATCTCTTGTGCAAATACGTTAGCGATTAGCACTATGAAATTATGTAGGCTATATCTGTAGCACGTTTTCACACCCAAGCAATCAATCTGATAATCGTTGCCTTCTCTGATTTAGACCTCGAATACCTTCTGAGAATAAATAATCTTTTCTGCAACTATGAGCTGTTTGTCAACTTGAAGTCAACTTCAAATCGGACCAAAAATAGAATGAGTCTTGCCAACACTTCGTGCGAACCTTCATGTTTAACTACGCTATACGTTGTTTCAAAAAGAAAAGTTATTTTAACAATATTAAGGTAGATTGCTAAGCCATTTTGCATAAAACAGTTCTATTGCAGAATGGGCTGTGTGAAGTTTTGCATAGGCCACCTTCTAAACTGCTTTCATGCTCAACTTTCAAGCTCTGCCCTTGGCAGAAACAGCTTCATTTCATGTTCCCTTCATTTCGATACGCTCACAACAGTTGAACAGATGAGTTTTACCTGCTTCACTTACAATTCAACTCCTAACTTACTCTTTGCAGCAAATCATTCAAGTCGTTGCGAAAGCAATCTCGTAGTATGCCGATCAGTCTGTCATGGTGATTCAAATGGGTTGAAGATTTCCTTTCATCGAATAGCACAGAATCGTCAAGGGACGCATTCACAAGCCAAAGACCATAATCGACCTTTGTTTCTAGGAATTTTAATTTGATCATTTGG
>JACEVL010000157.1:450000-487500 GCA_020284085.1 Aporrectodea caliginosa | reverse complement strand
CGGATATGGTGGCGCCTGGTAGTCTGTCGAACTGCCAGGAAACACTCATACAACTGAATGGAATCTAAAATCGGTTAAATTCATCACTAATTAGTGGCCACTCCCTCTGCTGTTGTACCAAGAGCAGCAACATCCATTCTGAACTTACTTTGCCTTCCGACTGATTTGGATTAGGCCTACCTGTATCTCGATAAACATGACTTTATATAGTCATGCTGTGAATGTGTGGCAATACAATTAATCAATTCTACAATACAATGCAAATGAAAATTTATAGCGCTTTAACAAGACAGGTCTTGCATGAGAGCGCGTTTCGTTACATTCCTAGTCATAGTGCAAGGTGAACAGATGAGTTTTTAATTTTGTTTTAAACTGAGCAACAGATGTGCACTGTCGAACTGAAGTTTGAAGACTGTTCCATTCTAAGGGTCCCGAGACAGAGAAAGCACGGTTTCCAAACTTCCGGTTTGTGCGAAGTACGGTGAAATCCCCATACATCCACCAACCCAACTATATACATGTGTAGAAGTAGATGAGGAGTCACTTAGTTAGCTCTCGGAAAGGTAGTCACAAGTATTAAGTGTTTTCGACTTCACTTTTCTTAGCCTCGGCATATGACGGCGCTTTGCTAGTCTTCTCCGTTATCGCCTGATCTTCCCACTAACATTGTACACGTTTGTGTTCACGTCATAGCTGAACTTGCTATGGGGAGTAGGTGCAGCCGAAACCTCGAACGAATTCCTGCTCTGGCGTGGATTTAATCCCAGACCTCTCGGTTGGCAGTCCAGCACACTAACCAATAGAATATTTCATGCCCTCACTACATAATTAGCCTATAGGTTAAATATCACGATCAAGAGCACGCTACCTAGTACCTACATGTTCCCATAGAATATTTGTCATTTGTGAACAAACACTGGTTGTTGTCCTTCAGTGGTTCATATTCAAGTAGGTAGTTATTTTGATGCTAGATATACGTTAACATTTCGAATCCAACTGTTCCTGGTGCATTCTTCATTGGTCATTATGATGTAGTGGATCCCTAGCTCTTTGATAGTAACGCATAGGTCTTGGTAGTAGTAAAGCTACACCTTCGGGAGTTTTTGAATTGAATAAACACAGCATCCGAAGAGCTTATACTTAATCGAGTACTCGAACACAGTCATCTGGTTGCTTATTCTTAGGCACGAATGCCAACACCGAATTACCATAGATCTGTTTCTGCCATCGTTCAGTTTTATCATTTCAAGAGATGCTCTTGAGACTTGCTATACGCGACCTATCGTTCGACTCTATTACGTGATTCGAGATAAGGCCATAGCCGCACGTATTAGCAGTTCACCATTCCTCTGTATGCATTCATTTGCCTGCCTATCTGCCTCTCTGTCTTTCTGTCTGTCTGCCTGCCTGCCTTCTTGCCTGCCTGCCTGCCTTCTTGCCTGCCTGCCTGCCTGCCTTCTTGCCTGCCTGCCTGCCTGCATGCCTTTTTGCCTGCCTGCGTATCTATCTGCCTGCCTATCTATCTGCCTGCCTGTCTTTCTGCCTATATATCTGCTGCCTGCCTTCGTGCGCTATAATTGGTGTTCATCGTAAAATCCAAACTTGAGGCAAAGGTCGCTTTGAGTTGTTGACGCGAATGTTACAGAGCGAAGAACTTTAACTTGTTTTCGTTTGTTAAAGAAGAAAAGTCCGAATGAAGTTGAAACTGACATCTGATGACGGCCACCGACTATAGCTATTAATTAACTTCTCTTCACGCTATATGTTTGGTTACCTGTGACACTGTGTAGACCTTGAAGTCCAAGTTCAATACCTCTCCTTGTGCGTTGTATAAGCTTGGTAGAGAGTTGCCAGTTTCATATTAGGTGCCTGCACTAGGTACGGGCGCTATAGAAATGTTAACCAATAATAATTACATGGATCCGCAGAGAAGCACGGCAAGCGCAAAAGCAACTCGCGATGATGTTCTAATCATCTAATGGATGATGGACTTCAAAAATGACAGTAACAAGAATTGCATCTCCCAACTTCTATGGAGCCTAAGAAGTATTGCAAAAGATCAAGCTTTCGACAACATTGCTGCATATAGATTCCATGACATTAAGAAGAAGACGATGAAGAAGAGGAAGAAGAGGAGGAAGAAGAAGAAGAAGAAGAAAAAGAAGAAGAAGATGATGATGATGATGATGATGATGATGATGATGATGATGATGATGATGATGATGATGATGATGATGATGATGATGATGATGATGATGATGATGATGATGATGATGATGATGATGATGATGATGATGATGATGATGGAGGAGGAGGCGGAGGAGGAGGAGGAGGAGGAGGTGGAGGAAGAAGTGGAAGAAGAGAGGAAGAGCAGTCGCTTGCGCTAGCCTGGGAGGCAGCGATGGCTATGAAGTGTTAGCAGCTTCGTTTCCTTAACCTCGGCATATGAGGCCTGTCCTTTCCCTTGCTTTCTGATCTTTCCAACGACAATGCGTGGTCAGTGTACTCATTATAGCAGAGTTAGCTAAAACTGAGAAGGCAATTAGTGATATAGCATTATAAACGTGGAGTACAATACAACACACAATACAACACATCACAATACAACTGGGGCGCGGTGGTGTAGGGGTATGTTCGGTGCCTTGCAGCTCGAGGGTTGCGGGTTCGGATCCACCTCAAAGTCGCCGCGTAGGGACCCTGGGCAAGTCCTTCACTCGCAATTGCTCATGCGCTTTGGCGTGAAACTCCGATTAAGCGTTCGCGCAGTAGTCGGGAGCGCCTCTGAATGGGAAATCTGGTTGGGGCGCTATAACAAGTGTTCAAATACAATACAATATCATGACATTAGTTTTAATGAAGATTTTATAGTAACGATGTTTACGTTACGCAATAATTGAGATCTTGCATACAGAAGATAATTGACAAAGACGCAAGCCATGGATGTAGAGGCTATGTGTCGTATATACATATGTGCGAATGAATGCACGATGCACAAGGTATATGTATACATTTATATACATATGTATATACATATGGACATGCCTACGCGCATCGGATGTGCGTTAAGTGCCATTATACTTTAGGGTCGTTCCAGTACAGATCGTACTGCAGCTCTCCTCTGCTGTTATCCGGAGTATTTTTATGACCGACGATATAGTCACCTTCGGAACTGTTGCCGTTTAAACCAAAGCTTATATTACATATATACACACACATATACAGTATATATATATATATACATGTTATACAGATCTAAATGTGTGGATTTATATACATGTGTGCATATATACAGAGACAGAGATAGTTTCTTATGCACGAGCGACCTATCGAGATACGTGTAACTCTTCTTGCCGATATAGGTCCTATATATGTGTATATGCATGCCTATGATATATGTCTGTTCCTGGTCTACATATATAGTTTATTTGAGGTTTAGTGACTGCAGCAGCACATATTTAAATCCAGAGTCCATTATGCGCTGATATAGCCTATACATATACATATATAGGCAGCACGTTGTACATATATATGTATATATATACTATATATATATTAAATATATATATGAGGCATCTTGTGGAGGCGCTGGATCTCAATCATTTCCAAAGTTCATCCATGCTGACTGGTTGTCTATATAAATTTCTGTAACTAATTCTCCTGTTGCATCTTTTGTTTCTGATTGATGGTGTCGATCGCGAAAGGCTGAATAATACCAAACTGTCAGTTCTTTGATGTTTTGTTGGCAGCTGATAAACTTCTTCAGCAGCGTTTTTGGTAAGCCGATAGTTTTCGTTGTTTCACAGGTTTAGAATAGGGCTCATATATCAGCTGCTTGGATATAGGCTAGACAGGCCTGCTCGAGAATCAGAACTCGAAATTCGACATTGAAAAATTGTACTCGAATCTCGATGAAAGGACTGGTGATACTGCGACATCTGACGCCTAGATTTTCAATAGTGATTTTTCTCTATGGTGACTCGCAGATATTTCACCTGTACATTAGCAACTAATTAATTAATTAATTAACTAGTTTACTTATTTATACTTAAAAAGCAATCTTAGGCCAATAGGCCATTTGTGCCTTTCTGGGCTGATGACGCTGGGTCCATGCATGCAGGCTCCAAAGCCTCCAATTTAAATTAATAGTCCGTTTAAAAATGAGAAATAAAATTAACTTGTGTCGCCATTACAGCTGTGCTTGGTCAAAGTGTTTCTTATTCATTTTTCAGCCAAGAATGCTTTATTAACCCATAACGTCGCCTTTGTTAGCCATTGGCATTAGGCTTATGATGGAGAGCACTGATGTCTGATTGTTTTCTCTGTGTTCAGTCGCCATAATTAGAACTAAACGAATCGGAGTATCATTGGTCTGTATAACCTACACATTTGTGTAATTAATTACAGGCCTGTCGAGAGGGGGCAGGGGAATGGCGACTTTAGGGGCCCGGGTTGGACCTGCAATGAACTTATGGAAAATATTATAAGCTCAGACAAATTGAAAGTGTTTAACGATCTGTTATGAAGTAAGACAGACTGAATGATCTTGCAACTCTTGCGATCGGATAATTCTGTCAATATGATCTGGCAAAATCATTGAACTACGAGAATTTTGCTGCAGCTAAATCCAGAAAAGTTACTTTTTGATTAGCATAAATTTTAAAATTGAAAGTTTAAAATTAACAGCTGAATAAAGTCATTAAGTTTAGTTGTAAACATAAATATAATATCGTAGGTCGCACCCGCACTTTTATTATTTCAAATTGGGTTTTTTCTCATAAAGCCTAAAGCTAGTCTTGAGACCTGTGACTGCTCTGCCTATAGGGGTTCGAAATTTCTGTCGCCGCCCTAATTAATTAACTAATTAGGCCTTACCCTGAAGCATTTCGTGTGACTGCTATATTGTGGCCTTTGTCGACCCGCGTATCTTTCCAATGATAACGACTTTATGTAAACACGTAGGCTACCTAACGACACCTGCGCAACCGCGTGACTGAAAATTATAGGGCCTAAAAATAATTAAGTAAATACAATGCTTTTTTAGCCGGAGCGGTCCGGAGCGGCGTTTCGGGACCTTCTTTCAGCTATTAAAAAATAATTTTTTTAATTTTAATTTTTAATTAAAAATATTTTAAATTATTTAGATAGTTTAATTTAACTTAAGTGCTTTCAGTGTTTATTGGTATTGATATAATGTGAAATAGAAATATTAGCATAAAATGTGCCCCTATAGCTGCTCTGAATTTGTTGAGTTCCGGAACCTTTTTTTCTTAATTAAAAAAGGCACCGAGTAGATAGGTCTGTATGAATATAGGTAGCTACTTAGGTGGGGATTGTAAGATTATGGGACTATATATGTCGGTCGATCGTTTGGGCGATCGGTAAGCGAGACCGTATAATTATAGTTTACGTGGATAATATGATAATTATGCTTTTTAAAGGTCAGATTAGATCATTAGAATACATTTAAAAAATCCATATTTAGGGAAAACGTTACTGCAGTAGGCTACAGTCTTGAGTAGACTTGCTGTCAGCGATGACGCAAGACGTGTAGAGTCTGTCACTTGTAAAGTAACGGATTTCTATATAAGAGGCAAAGCGAGATATAAATGCGGGTCCTTTATTAACAAAAGCTCAGTTAATATGTCGAAACAGACATGAGAAGTAGGCTTATGCCTTGAGCGAAAACAATTCCAGTAATAGGCCTATACAGGGTGACATTTCAGCAAATATAACTTAATGTAGGAACTTCTATAGCGCCAAGAACGACGGCATGAATAGAAATAGCAGACAACAAAACCCCCCCAAATCTAGGGACCTTTGAAAACTCAACACGCCTCCTTTATACTTGAGTAGATGCTCGACATGATGATTAATGTCCCTATAGAGATATTTCTTTATATAATTTTTATACTTAAATAATGCACTATATTGCATATTTAGTTATGCGTATTATATCGCCTGAGTTTATAGCTTCCAGTTTTTAACGACATCTTACGGCTGCTATATAGGGCCTTTGGCATCAACCGTATACGCCTAACCTCATGCACTTAAAACACATGAATGTCTATCGGACAGATATATGTCTATCTGCGGGGTATAAATAAGTATTATATATAGAACTGTATATAGAACTAAACTACGCCGTTTAGTCTTTCAACAGAGCCACACCTATCTGCTTTCACTCTTATCTGTTTAGACGGATGTTACTCGCTAATCTGCAAGAAAAAAATTATCTCCGCAGAATTTTTTTATAAGCCTAGCTTAAGGACCTATTGTTTAGACGTGCAAACGATAGATTCCAGCTATTACTAAATCGACTCATATGCTTGGTGGCAAATAGTCCAAAGTCACGAATAGACTGCTATTAAGAAGCTGAGATCGTAGTGGTATTAGATTTGAATTTAATCTTTCTTCCGAAATAAATTACAACCGGGTTCTACTCCTGCACCACCTCATGACTTCCATTACCAATGATTTCCAACGTAGCACCATGATGACTTCTGGCGCTGAGAAATTTCGGATATCTACAATGCATTAATTAGTCTATAGCCTACATTGCGGGGTCTAAAATAGTGTCTTTTCAGACACAAAGAGTGCAGTTGACATTGTTGAATGTACAGTCTACTTCTCTGGAGTGTAGGCCTACAGCGCAGTATAAATTTTGTAGAGTAGCTCAAGTTCACTGCATGCACACGATTTCGTCTTAATACCTGAAATGTTAATTAGGCCTACCAGTTCAAGTAGGCCTACAGTTTGAGGAAGTTTTTGCGCAGTTGACATTTTGAGTATAATTATATAGCACTGTTACGTTGAATTTGAGTATTGGTACGAGCACCATCAGCTTCCATCCGCTTTTAATAGTTATTTTCCAACTTATCTTGAACGCCATAGGGCCTAGGCCCTATGCTATAATTAGAAGATAAGTACTATGCAGTGTCCACCCGCACAAATTCTACGGTATTTTCTACAAGGTCTAAATGTGCTGGTCCTTCATGGTGAAACAGCTTGCCTACTGATATTCGCTAATTATATTCGCACACTGCTTAGTCACACCCATTTGAAAAAACATACATTTGGACACAATATCCAATTGTTAAATTACTTTAAAAAAAATAACGTTCTATTTGTGTTTTGTGCAGGGTACCAGCTTATTCACGAGCATCATCAGCTTCCATCCTCTTTTAATTAATTTTTGTATTCGTATCGTACCGTAATCGTTATCGTATGTAGTATTATACTGAAGCTGGTAATTAGGGGACCCTACTTAGTGGGACCAAAGTCCCTTCTGGTCCCCCTATTGTAACCACTCGAAATACTTGTATGTAATGTCATCTGTGTAATATCTGTTTGGCTACAATAAAATGATGGTTATGGTTATGGTCATTACATGTATGTTATCTATAGGTTGCTCCATTAAGCGGAACTTTTGTATATTCGGGTCTGCCATTGCAGCCTACGGCAGAAATGTGTGTACTGTTATTAAGTTATAATTATCAGAACTGGTTTCAGTAAACGAATGAAATTAAATGAAAATGAGATTAAAACTTTTGGTTAGCCATCATTGAGCCACATACATCACTATTAGGCTACTTTAAATGTTGGACTTGCCAGTGATTGATGGCTGAGCCACCATCAATGCTTTCATATAATTTATTAATCCCATAAAATGAGGTTTCGACCGTTTGAACAGGTTTCCTCTTCCAAGAGAGGAGAGGACGGGATAGAAGAGGTTGGAAGTCTGTCTGTCTGTCAAGAGCTGAGTTGACCGCAATGGCAGGTCCCTAATCTGAGGCGAATTCTTTTAAAAACTCTGAAAGGCTATCATCCCTGACTTATGCAGTAGGCTTATAGATCATTACATGTGTCGGCTCTTTATGCTCTTTATGTATAGATTAATTAAGTTTAGCTAATCTTTACATATACAGATGTTCTTATGTTAGACACCAAAACGCAAAGAGGTTAATCTAGACAAAATATTTAGAAGTGTTTCGTTAGAATGATAGAAAGCATGTTTTCGATCATTGCGGCGTTTTCTTAATAAATTGGAATAAGTGGCTTCTCCTCCTCATTTGCTTCTCGCCTGCAAGCACCAATTCCGTCTGCTGAATAATAACGAGGTTCCAATATCTTCATTCAGCCAAACGCTTCTCTCTGTCTGTGTGTGTGTCTCTGTCTGTATGTGTGTATCTGTGTGTGTACGTGTGTATGTCTGTCTGTCATATCGCAGACAGTTTCAACAATCTCTCGCATCCAACACGTTTCGCGATCTCCCTCGGGCGCAACTCTCTGACCTTATCTCTCCTTCAGCGGTCCGTGGCACATATAAACTCCTCATCCGTCCTTCCTCCCCGTGTCCGTCCGTCCGACCGACCGACCGACCGACGGACCGCCCGCCCCTCGTCCGTCCGCCGAAGCGCTGCCTTGCGAAGAATCGCCTGGGTGGCAGTCACGCCCTTAGGCGAACATAAAATCGCATTGCGTACAGGCAGGTTTATAAGTTAGCCGCGGTTATCGCAATGGCTGCAGCGTTGATTCGATAGTTTCGTCGGTTCTTACCCAGATGGGTGCCACTGAGTCGTCATCATCCCCTTGCACTTGCGGCTGCTGCAGGCTGCTGCAACAGGCGATGGTTTATTTTCCTAGATTATTTTGCCCCAGGGCTCCGACGATCTCGGTCGATGGAACGCATCTCTCATCGCGCCTTTAGACGGCAGTAACTCTGCTGTGTAAACTGCCAGGTGATGGGAAACAGGTGACGCAGGGAGAGTTTTATATAATAAGTCAACAATTTCACGGTCACCCCGACCCCCCCCCCGTCTAATCCCAGTGATCACGCTGTATGCCCCTCCCGATCACCCCCATAAGTTCGGGTAGATCTCCTGCGGTCTTTCGCCGCGAACTTTGGAAAACAATTGGGCGCCAAAGGGGGAACATTTTCCAGCGCCTCCAATATATACTAGTCTTCTTAATGCGTGTGGGAGAAGGGAGGAAGAAGAGATGGTGTGAGTGACGGATAGACAGACAGACGGACAGACAGACATGTCAGACTGTTTATATATCAGGGTCGATGCCTATGACGTTTAAGATGACTTGAAGGGTAAGCAAAGCAAACGCGGAAACCTATCCGACTCCTGGAAGGACTCAGCATGACTTCTCAGCAAAAAGGTATATAACTCAGATGTATATGCCTCTATGCCTACTTGCCTAGCAATATAATATATATATATATATATATATATATATATATTTATTTATTATATGCAATGACGTCTATGGGTAATGTGCAAAAATGTCACGATGCAACGTTAGCACATTAATGTTAGATGTCGTCATGTCGTCTAATGGTCTCCCTATACAGTTTCGTTAATTAATATATTTAATGCCTACTTAACTGTTCCCTGCAATCGTCTTAAAATATTGAGTACTATTGTTATTTTCCGAAATTGTCGATCGATCTGGCATCGAACCGATTACTTGCATGATTTGTAGCACTGCTTCAAGTCGAGTAAAGACACGGCTTTTGAGTTTCGATTGTATGTTAAGTAAAACAAACTGTTCAATCACTACAATACTTGAATCGTCACAGTATCTAAAAGCACGAATCTATCAACGACACTTTTACTTCAAACGATCAACTTAGCCAACGACAGACTATGTTTACCAAATCTTCTTGGCGCTCTCTACGCAAATAACGCAATCCATTTGCATCGGCTTTTACATTGCCTTTCCCGCTAAGTATTCTTCTTCATTGCGTTCATCATCATCATCGTCGTCGTCGTCGTCATCATCATCATCTTCGTCTCCTTGTTCATCGCTATCATCATCTTCATCATCATCGTCATCGTCATCATCATCATTATCATTGATCATCATCATCTTCTTCTTCTTCTTCTCCTCCTCCTCCTCCTCTTCCTCCTTCTTCTTGTTCTTCTTCATCATCTTCTTCGTCTTCTTCGCATTCTTCTTCTTCTTCTTCTTTTCTTCGTCTATGCCTATACTTATGCAGCACTACTTATTAACATCATAGCATTCACCTGAATTGCTTCGTACAATGATATCTGTGTCTTCTGTTCAAGGTCTGCGCTTGGACGACGAATAACAGAGTGTAATGTACAGCAACTCCGCCATGTATGCAGGTATAGTAAATGTAAATCTCATAAATTTCGCGGCGCCTCGCAAAAGCCGCGTCAGGGAGACCTTCTTATTCGTCTATGCTAAAAATTCTTCTAAGATCCCTCCATCCCTTTAACTACTATGAAGTACTTTCATCATTCTTCTGAGCAACCATTTATTTGATACACCACAACGGTTATCATCATCGTCGTTGACATAATCGTTGTCGTTGTTGGACGTCTTCGTTGTCATTTGAAGCACTATACACAGTAATCATCAAGCGTCTTTAGAGGTCGTGTAGGTACTATGGAAACATTTTAAAGAAAAACCACGGAAATATCCAGCAAGATAAAACGTCAGGCATTGTGATTGCGATGAATGGGTTTTTCTCTTGTCCAAGTATTCACGATTAATGTTATGGAGAAATTATATTGAAAATCATGAAGTTTGTTGAGACAATGGCTTCTCCAGGGCTGTGCAAAGTCGAAATCATGAAATCTACTTCTGTTCTGTTTAAAATAGAAGGTATGAATCATCTAATCAGCTGGTTCTAATCAGTTAATACACAACACTCGATTTCTTGTGATTGTATTTGCAGAACCAGCGCCCTACAACGCAGGCGACATCTGGTCACCTGCAGGCAACGCTAGCGCCATCTATGGCTTCAACTACTCGTCGATGACGAATCCATCTGGTGATCGATACTCCAATTTCGCTCCACATGTCGACATGTCGAGCTATGCAACCCACACCACGGTAACCTTTCACACAAGTTGTGTGCTCCTTTAGCAGATGAGCCGAGATATCTTAATTTACAACGCTAATAGAACATGTTACATAGTAACAGATATTATTTCTTGTATCCAGTTATTATAAGATACTGTTGGACGTAGGCTTATCTACGACGTCCGTATACAGTATCAGAGGGACGGTAGTCGATTGGTTAGAGTACTGGCCTATAACGCAGAGAGTATACGGGTTTGAACCTCCTCTGAGGTAGTAACTGAATAGGGATGTTGAGTAAGTCCTTTACCCACAACTGCTCAGTGCCATCGTGGTTCTATCGTATGATCGTGTGTGGCAATATTAAAATTCATAAACATCTTACTAGGCGCAGTTTGAGGCAGTTATGACGCGCTGTAGTCTTGTGATTAGCCTGCTGGACTGTCAGTCAAATCCCCGCCAGGGCAGAAATTTTTGTCGAGGTTTTGGATCCATTCGCGCCCTATATTATTTTGTCCCATATTGAGAAGCTGACCGTACAATGTGAATGGGAGGAGGTTCAGGCAGCGAGAAAGAGGACCGACCATCCACACTCAAATGCAAAGGCTAAGAAGAATGACTGCCTCTCATGCTTAAGCGATTGTTCATCTTCACAATAGAATAATACCTAAGGCAAACTCTCTATCTCGTAAAACATTTGTCACACGGATGCTTTATACTTAATTTTTATATTTGATGATCTTTGTACACCAAAATGCGGTTAGCAGTTGGTTTTTCAATAAAGGATATACTTACTTACTTACTTCTTCTTCTTTTCCTCTGGGTGTTAGCTGACGATAAATGTTGATGAAACTGTTATTGTCTTGTCGATGATGATGATGATGACCATTGGACCTTGTTGTTGCTGTCGTTGACGATGAGGGTGAGAGTGGTAGTGATGATATTGGTGATGATGATGACGACAACAACAATTATGATTATGTTTACGACGACGATGATGATTAGGCTGGATTGTTACATTGATGACGATAATCTATAGCCGTAACTATATTTGATTAGCATAAATATTGTGGCAATATGAGATACAATGGGTGTTTGGAGAATTACTTGCAACGTACAATATGATGATGTGCAGGGCTATTGTCATCCGATGTTGGCGTCCAGCAGAGACTTTGACGCCTCCACTGGCTTCCCCTCCGTCAACTATTTTCCAACAGCCACCAATGCTCCATGGTCAACGCCTTCCTTCTATCAGACGTTCAGAGGAGGGGGAGGAGGAACAAGACTGGATAATGGAACAATAGCATCGTATGAAGTAGGCCTACGTATGACAATGCGTGTATATATAAAGCCCATGTCATAGGCATATGCATATTTTGATTTTTGTGTAGCGTCTTTCATGGAAAGGCGATAGTATAATTCTTACTATCATCGTCGTCGTCGTCATCATCCTCATAATTCTCATCATCATCATCATCATCATCATCGTCGTCGTCGTCGTCGTCGTCATCAACATCATCATCATCATCCCCTATTTATCACCCCACAGACTTTCCACTCCAAATTCCTAAAGAACTACACTAATCCATCCGATCCTCCGCCTTCCAAGCTTTCTCGTCCTTAACGAAACCCACCTTAGCAGCTGCTCTTCCTCTTCTCTCGGGTCTCTCTGGGAACTGGACTCGGACCTCCACTGGACATCGATCTCTGGGCAACCCCTCTGATACGACGCAGCGCTCGTGAATAAGCTGGTGCCCTGCGCTTAGCCTTTGGGCAGAGCTTTAGAAATTTGGAGTTTCCGATTACGGTTAAAACAAGTCGAAAAGAGCCGCACAACGAACGACCGTCGTGATAAAGGTCGCTGCAGACATGCGCGGAAACGCCCAACTTGATATCTCACGCGAGAGTTTTATCTGCACACTAATGGACGATGCTACATAGGAAAGTATGCCAGAAGGCTACTTTCATCATGTGGCTCACAGGCTATTCAGAACAACATACATCGTGGTAATGTGTTAACGAACTTAACGTCTACATTTGTCTGCAGGCTATACTGTTAATATTTTTGCGCCTCTGAGTAGTTTCCTTGAAGGGGCGCTATATAAGTGTTGAATATGAATGAATAAAAGAATGAATTTTTGACGTTTGATAGCCTGCGTATGGTCTGGGGGTGGACACATCGGCAGAAAAAATTGCGACGACCAAAATGACAAAACTCTCGTCTAGTTCACCAGTAATTTCAGGTATACAAAAACCTAGACTCCTTGTCTTTTCTGCTTAGCCTAATTGATACCATGTAAGAAGAATGAGAAGAAGTAGAATGCGAAGAAGAAGAAGAATAGGAAGAGGAAAAATGGCTTTAATCTGGTAGTAGCCTAATGGCGCTTTGGACAAAGCCACTGGAAAAACAAGTTACAAAACATTATAGTTCAAAATTATATATGTAAACTAAATCGCAGTAGTTATATTTTTCATACGCCTATTTAGAAGTGTGTGATCACTTAAATTCTTGTTTGTTTTAAGTAAATTTATAGAGAAAACTGAAATATCTCACGAGTCGCCAATTGTTTCATGTGCGACATATTAACAGCAGTAGACTTTGACTTGCGTTCATGTAGACACACTTAGGAAACTCTTTTTCGACAGCTAAAACACTGCCTAATGGCTAATGCTAACCTACTACGTAACCAGAGAATTCACTAAAATAGGGTAAATAAGGGCTAAGGAGACTATACTTATTTTATAGGATTGCATCGCATATGTAGGCAAATAACTGAAAAACGTGGTATATTTCGCAAACGCAGCTGAAGACAGAGGTCGTATTTACCTCCCAACAACCTCGTCTCTATCAACGTCAATTCCAGGCAGTCATCTTGATCGAAGGGTAAACAATTTATAACAATGTTTTTCCGTTTTCCTGTTATGTTCGTCGTTGGTTGCAATTAATTATCGGAGCACCATTGAATATTGAAGCAGAAAAACTCTAAGCAAAATCAACTATGAACCAAATGGTTCTGCTTTACAAAAAGCTTCTATTAAAGAACTCAATTTGTAACAATGCTAAGGCAAACAAGCGTTTCTACGTAATAAACCTTTTTATGTATTTATAACTGCTTGGCTTTAAGAGTTTGCGATGTGTCTATAGAGTAATCTTTAGGTTCTGCTGTGACTCAGTCTCATTTTCTTGTCTGCGATCTGCTTGAAGGTTGCTTTCCGATTTCAGTCAATGCGAATGAACGATGATGACGATGGAATGAAGGAAGATGAAGAGGACGACCTGGAAAAGGTCAAGGCCGATTCGCCCTATAAGCTCTTCCGCACATATCCCTCCACCGTATCCAATCCCTTCACAGATACGTCTTCGGTAAAGCATTTCTCACACTGGGCTTTACTGTTAAACGCACACTTTCTTCTAAAACTAATCGCCAGAATTTCGGCATGTGTTACGACATAGAAGAGACCTTCGACCGATACTGAACAATCAGACTTAGGTGCTGTATTGGATGAGATGATCATTCGTTCTTCAAAGTCCTGAAACGAACTGAGGACTTCATTTTACATGCAGCTGCTTTCAAATTAAACAGGTGAAAATCAAGTAATCGTATTCTTAATCATTGTTTCGTTGCAATGGAGTATAGTTGAACTATGTGCTGACAATTCAAGTGGACTATAGGCACACCTGTCTGTGTCATATATTATGCGACTTTATAGTTTCACCTATTTCTGCGTAATAAATGTAGCTTTCGTGCTTTTAGGTCATTCAAGACACAGAAAAACATTTTCCTACTAACAGTAAGTTGCTAATTTATTCAACCACCAGCGTATTTAACTAGCTGTGGCGCGTAGCCGAATTGCAATGACTGGTCGGGATGGACCCATATCCTGCCTCCTGGCTTTACTCGGCCCTCACTCCCCTAAAATAATCAATCACTGTCACTTGACTATTTTCATGTACTGATCTATTGACTAATTGACTGATTATCCTTCCTTTAAAACAAGTAGGCCTATTTATACACAGTTTGTATTTCTGAATAGGCCTACTCTTTGTGTACATTAATTTTTACCATAGCTACTTTACTCCGCCATTGATTCGCAGGCTTTAGTTCCTGATTTATACAATAGAAACATATATGATAATTTGTCTGTGTGCGTGTGTGTGTGCATGTTTGTGTGTGTGTGTGTGTTTGTGTGTGTGTATGTTTGTGGGTATGTTTGTGTGTGTGTGTTTGTGTGTGTGTGTTTTTTTGTGTGTGTGTATGTGTGTGTGTGTGTGTGTGTGTGTGTGTGTGTGTGTGTGTGTGTGTGTGTGTGTGTGTGTGTGTGTGTGTGTGTGTGTGTGTGTGTGCTACGCCAGACGGCAGTTATGCTCATTGTAGCCTCGCATAGCGGCATATATCCTTTCACTTATTCGTCCACTCAATGAATACTTCCTCGTGTTTGAAATAAGTGCACGCAATTTCCTTGAGACATATTAATTATGCGCAGGAGTGCTTCAGAAGAACGAGCTTCAGAATGACGGAGTGGTCATCAAAAGAGAGAAACTGTCGGATGACCTTGTCTCAACAAGGTCGGTCGCTGTGAACGAGGTCAGGTCAAATGCTGCCGACTCCACCGGAACTCATTCCTCCGCCATGTTTTCATCTAACAGATCCCGGTGAGCGATCGATGCGCAAACTTTAATACGATTAAAGTCTAACTTTAGCCGGATTAAGATCTAACTACATTATGATTAAGGTCTAACTTTAATATGATTAAGTTCCAATATTACTATGATTAAGGTCTAACTTTAATATGATTAAGGTATAATTTTAATATGATTAAGGTCAAACTCTAACATGATTATTAAAGGTCTAAACTTAAACTCAGGCTTCAACTTGCTTGCCCATCGTAGCTTAACTTCGGATTTTTCTGCCTCATCCGATGTTGAACAGACTCTTCTCCAGTGGATTAATATGTCTTACCACGGTATCTTGGAACTTGAAGCGACCATCGATGAATGTCCATGGCATTTATTATAAATGGTGCTATATAAATCATTGGATGAGACAAGGTTACATTAGATTAGACAATTTACGCAAGAACCTATTGTAATCGTAAACGCATATTTATATAACGCCTTTTAAAAACTCTTTAGAGGTAGGACCTTCATGCTACCGACCTGACAACACTAAACCACGATCAACTAGAATGAAGCTGGTGATATATTTATGCACAGAAGGGATGAGAAAGCTACATAGGGCTTACTGTAGTGTTCTATTGGGTCTTACCGAGAAATCCTTTAAGTCTACGCGAACCACGTCTGCAACGGTAACTCATGAGGCTGACGTTACGAGTGAATTACCCTTCTGACCTTTACAGGGTCCAACGGAATGTCTTCTTCTGGACAGCAAGTACACTCACTGGTGCTTATTAGCAAGTCAACTCGATGAAACAAATAGGCCCATTGGATCAGATTTGATTGCTGCTTGGATAAAGAAAAAATATCTAACTGAGTTGAACGGATAGGTTCTATGCGCTTCATAATATGGGTTTTGAAACTTATCCTTCCTATCTATCATTTATACGCCTTAAATATCTTAAGCGTCCAACTTTCTAATATTGACTTATTTTCTCTTAGTTTAACTTTTCATTTCAGTGACGGTGACATAGCAACATCTACCTGCAACAATTACGACGACATGTAAGCCTATACATATAATTTTTTTTTATAATTCTTTTATTCACCTCACCATTATATATAAAATATATATAGACTACATATAATATGTAATGTAAATATTGCGTAGCAGAGTTGGGCTGTAGGTACATGTAGGTCCCTAGTGTATTTGGAGCGGATTCGTATCAGCGTGGCCACGACCATGGCAGCACGACCAAGGCCAGCTGGCCATCTCGGCCACGGGGCCCGACGGTCCAACACACCTACGACGAAAAAAGCTCTAACACAGAACTTGTTTCATAGGAATGACCTCATTCGGTTCTCCTTTACAAAAGCTCTAACACAGAGCCTGTTTCATAGGATTAACCTCACTCGGTTATCCTTTACAAAAGCTCTAACATGGAGCTTGTTTTATAGGAATAACCTCTCGCGGTTCTCCTTTACAGAAGCTCTAACATGGAGCTTGTTTTATAGGAATAACCTCATTCGGTTCTCCTTTACAAAAGCTCCAACACGGAGCTTGTTTTATAGGAATAACCTCATTCGGTTCTCCTTTACAAAAGCTCTATACCACACGGAGTCTTGGCTGCTAACAAAACCTAAATGCCAAGGTCCTTTAACTATAACTTTACCGGTTTATAAAAAAGTCTTTTCTCGCGAGATGGCGCAAGTTTTAATTTTTAAAACGACTTACACAAAATGGTCAAGCGTAACACCCTTACCAATCCTTAACGAATATGGCCAAATATACTCTTAAATATAGTAAACCATCCTCCTAAAGCAGTGGTTCTCAACCTTTTTAGCAGAGCTCGAGGGTACGCGTACCCTAAAATAGAATACGTTAAAGTACGTACGTACCTTTCAAAAAATAGAATACTCGTATGGTACGTATCATACACGAAAATTTTATTTATGGTTTACTCGGTGACCCATAGCCTACGTATAATCTGACATTAGTGCATTAAGTGCAATGTATGCTGGATGATCATTGAACATAGACCTACAATATAGCATTGCAGCAATTTACAACGCTTTATACTGGGTTGTGATTGTTTGCTTAAATTAAATTGAACATTCTTATAATGAGCAATGACGTGGTTAGCGTATTTTTGTATTGTTTACGTACCCTAAAATAGGGTACGTTAAAAACGTACGTACCTTTCAAAAATAGAATACGTATGGTACGTACCCTCGAGCTTTGCTTTTTAGTGCTGCGACCCTTTGATAACATTTCCAAAGTTGCGGCGACCCCCAACAATAAAATTGATCGGGGTCTCCTCTCCCTTCACCGCATTTTCCCTACCAGTATGATGCATTTTACTTCTCACCAGTAGGCTAATCCATACGCATCATGCGGGATGAAACAATAATTAACAAGACGATTTGTAATTTTTTTGTAACTAATCATTTTGAAAATTTTAAAAGTAGAATTAAGTTAGTGAAATGTTTACTTGAAGTTTAATATTTTATTGTGTATTTTATTATGTAGCTTATAATTATGTATGTTTGCAACATCTGTGGAATCGTCGAGCTGTAGAAAAATATGCGGAATAATTATTCAAGTGAACCAGATTTTTTCTCTGATCAAACAATAATTAACAGGCAAATTTGTAATTTTTATTGGTAATAATATCAGCAGACATGTCATCCATTCTTCTGCTGACGGTGTCGTTAGACAAGGAAATTGGATTCTATTTTTTAACATATAATATAGGCCTATTCAGCTCCAATGTCTTTGGTTGCTGACTTGCTGTGGCAACAACTCGTCCTCGGTAATTGTGTGAGGTTTCTTGGCTTTTGCGATTCTGAACAGGCTATGACACTTCAACAACTGCCGCGTTTTGCTGTTTGTACTTGCCCCAGTATCAAGTCTGCCTTTCTCGACATCATTAACTTTGTTCTTTAACTAGACCTACTGGGCATCCTGGCGAAGTTAGGATGTTAAGTCTCAAAATGGCGTTTCAGTTTGTTGGGCTTCGATTCGACCGACAGAATACCATTACAAATAACACATTGTGGTTTCTCAATTCCTTTTGCAACTATGGAAATAAACTATACTTTAAACTATATTTTCTTTTCTTAACACTCTTCTCCCCCTCATTCATTTTAGGCGGCCTCCAATTTCATATGCCTAAACTTTTCTAGCATTCTTTATTAATTATAACCGCAGCTGACAGCAGAGTTTTGTAGCAAACCGGCTGAAGTAAGTTAACTTAGAATGTACATTTCAAAACTAATATGGCAAAAATTAAATTAAATTAGCTGCTAAGTAAAAATTAATTTTAAGTCGCTGTAGTGTAGGCCTATAGTAGTTATTGTAGTAATCATAATTATTTACATTATATTAAATATTAAGAGACTACGCTGACAACTTTTTTTTACAAATTTCTGAAGGTTCCAGGCGACCCCTAGGAAATCATAAGGCGACCCCCGTGGGGGTCGCGACCCACAGGCTGAGAACCGCTGTCCTAAAGTATAGCCTATATATAAATGGATAAATCTTCTGCGGCGGAAAATTCCGTCGCAGAAGTAACATTTTCGACACAATTCTGCGGCGGAAGCGCTTTGCGCATGCGCAACCTTCGGCGCATGCGCATTGTTCAAACTGCGGTACTTCCTATAAATTGGCGTCGTGAGGGTCGGTTATGGTCAGGTTTGGCCTCGTCAGTGTCGGTTAGGGTCAGGTTAAGCGCTGTGATGGTCGGTTAGGGTCAGTGTTAGGGTTAGAGTTGTTTTTAGATAAAATGTCCCAAAAATTCCGCTGCAGAAGTAAATTTTCGCGGGTTGCGTGGCGGCATTTTCCGCCGCAGAAGCACCACGCTATATAAATATAGCCTATTTGCGTCTTCAAGTTGAACAATTCGTACCGTTAACTTCGATTTCCGCTTCTTTGTGATCGATGAGTAGCCTATCGTCGAGTTTCTGATCGCAATAATAATGTCCTGTGAATTATTGGTCGATTTGTGTCTTCAAAAGGAGCGGGTTTTCGTCGAATTTCGAATTAATTTTTCCTGATAAATTTTTTTTATGATCTTCTGTTCACCGTTGCATGTCGTGTCGATCTTTCGATTTTCGATTTGTGTCACCAAATGGTACAGTTCTTTCGCCGAATTTCATCTTTCTATTTCTCCTGATTGACGAATTTCGATATTTTTTCCTCGAAATATTTGTCATAAGGTCTACGGATGGGCGCATCCAAGTTTTTTTCCAAATGAAGCACGATCGATTCGTTCCCATGACACGAAACAATCGGTTAAAAGATGACGTCATCCGGATAACAATAGCGAGATGACGGCCTTATAAAATTTACGTCATCAATATTTTCGTTGGTTCGCAACGTAAGTAAGTTCGTGGCACGCGTTGTCTAATTTCTTCCAATGTCAAAGACATTTTGTTGCTGTATACGACCTACATGAATTGTCTGGTAGGCCTAAACTAGTAGGCCTAATTCAAATGCCGACCTTCAGTGATCGAAGAAAGCCTGCTTGAAACGCAAATTATGATTCACTGTATATAGCCTACCTTTTAGTGGAATTGTGAAGCTGTATTAGGACCCTTACCCTTCACTGTTCAGGCTTTTCATTCAAAACTATAGACCTATAGGCTATAGTCACAGCTAAACTTTTCAAAACAATCTTACTCAGATCCATCTATTCCGGCGGCCGCCTTCCAATTGCTGTCATACTAAACACAGCTCACGGTATCAACTCCTCGGTCTCCATCTCGCTCTGGTCTTCTCTTCTGCAGGTAAGCGAATTTTGTCCTCCACTTGGTAGGCCCCCATCACTGGACAGTGTTTAAATTCAACCGGGTCTCGCAGGATCTGAGATCCGGCACCTGAACTATGTAGGCCTATATGAGATTCGTCACCTAAAAGAGGAGACCCGTCACCTAAGATGTGTTTCTGTTACAATAATCGACTAAGTCTTATTATGCCTCTTCTTTCAAACATTTTGTGTTTTATCCGAATAGCGAATAGCGAGTATTGGTCACGTTTTCGTCGGATAGGCTAAGGTTTAAGATTTGCAAAAATTCGGAGATCCACAACTTCCCGATAGACTAGTGTAGAAGGGACCGAAGGTTTCTATGCCTCGACTTGATTTTGACTCTGCATGGCTACGGACCTCTCTGTCGCTGTCAATAGCTATCTCTGTCTGCTTATGTTTCTCTGTCTGTCTATGTACTTCCGCCTTTGTCGTTTTGTCTTTTGTGATTTGGAATGATAAATGGCCTCCGTTTGTGCCTCGGATGTCCTAATTAGTCCTTCTTTGAGTACATGCTTTCCACTAACTTATTGGCGTCACACAAGTCAATCCCCGCTCGACACGCACAAGCACACACATGTTTATTAATGCATAATTGAGTTTCAAGCAACTGAAATAAACAATCAAGTTTGGCAGAGGAAGCAACAGGAAGACCCCAAAATTCTAATGGGTTCAGAGGTAGTGGTGAGGGCGGAGTGTGAGGGTTTTGTGGTTTGTTTATCCCCACTGACCTTCACTTGATGTGGCTGTCGCGTGCGTCTGAACTCCTTATATCGGATTATCGGTTGATTGTAATTGTGTTTCTTCTAGCGTTGATGAGGAAGAAACGCCCGAAAGGAAATTGGAACGAGAGAAGATGAAACGACAACAGAACAATGCGCGAGAAAGGTAAACACAATGCCAAAAATAAACAATAGGCCTAAACAAGTGTCGTTCTTTTAATACTCTCGTAATCGTAATCGTAATAGCTTAACTTCTAGCGGTCTAAGTCAGCTAAGTGCATGGTGTTCGTCACTAGTTTTGCGTCGAAGTCAGATTGAGGACCACATTATAACATTAAATGGGATAGAAAGAATCCAAGAATACATACAAACGTAGGCCTGCACTTGACACTGATTACGAAGACGATCGTGAGTTTATTGGTATTGACAGGACTTTGCTGATGATATCGTTTGTACAGGTTGAGGGTCCGTGACATCAACGACGCCATTAAGGAACTAGGTCAAATGATTTCTATGCATACCGGTTGCAATCAGACTCTGACGAAACTCACCATCCTCCAACAAGCAGTCAACGTCATCGTGTCCCTCGAACAACAGCTCAGAGGTAATTCGTCTAAGATATAATTGTGCCCTTCTAGATATCGTAGGCCAAAAGTAATAGGCTGCCTCCGGGTTGTTTGCTACCTCCCATCCCCATCCCTCGATCTGACCCACTGACGGGTGCAGGTGGTCATCAGAAAGGCGGTAAACTATTTCGCGGTCCATTTTGACCTTTATTTGCACTTTTGATGATCGAAACCTATTTTAATATCGCGGCAATTATGGTCATTAACCATTTTCTAGAGGTTTCCCTAGATTTTCCTGGCTGCTTTCCCCATTTATTGTCCTTTATCACAATTTTGCGACTTTTTGGCTGTTTTTGTGTGTATTTTCTTCGTTAACTTCCTTCACTCGTATTAAACCAGTCTTTTAGCTTTACTATTTATGTGGAATCCGCAGCCAAAACCGGTTAGGTGCGACTGACACAGTGTTATTGGTAGGCCTATTGCTCTTCTTCCAAGGAAGCTAAGCAATGGTGCGTGAAGGACTTGCTCAAGGTCCCTATCAGTGGCTATCACAGTAACCGTTTCGGTGGAGGTTCAAACCCATATTCTCCACGTTACAAGCTAAGCTCCCTGCGGTGTGCATGTTAACCTTACAGACTTGTTCGTTTTTTCCATTTAGATCGCCGTTTGTTTGTTTCAGAGCGTAACCTTGTGCCTCGAACGGCGCCTAACTGAAGCCTTCACGACGACTTAGATAGAGTCCAAACGTTTCAGGTCTTCACAACTGACTTTAATTTATATTGTATTGACCGGTCGCCAACCATCGAAAGCTCCTACACCGGTCCAATCGCGGAAGCGTCCATTCTGACAGCTATGAGGTTGCAACGGGTTTTGATACAACTGGAGAATTACAATACGTAACCGTTTACGTTGAAGAAATGGTGTATGATTGTTAGTTATACGAATATTGTAGGCCCTATAGTCGTCATTGTGGTGCTCAAATACAACGGTCCCAAGCGCAAGCTGCATGTATAATTATATATAATTTCAAGTATATATGTATATACATTAAATTATATATATAAATATATAGCCTATACCATGCATTTTGTCCTTTAAGATTCTTTCAAGAAAATGAGTCCCATATAATAGGCCCTATATATTATTTTATTTTAACGACGCCTCCGTAACAAGGGCGATGGGCAAAATGAGTCCCAAAATTCGAAAGGGTTTATAAATAAAATACAGCCCGTAAAAACAAAGTTTTTACTATATCCATCTAGTATCCTATAATGCGTCTTATGAAGCAGTTACCTCTACAAATATATAGTCCGCGTTCATTATACGACTGCGGCCAATCACAACGCTGGCCAATCACAACGCTGCGTATCGGAAAAGGGGATTCCCCGATTCGAAAAGTTGAGTCCCCGATTCTATAAGCTAGCCTTTTTGGGGAGCTGAAATTTTATAGAATGAAGTGTCTGCGAGGGCGAGTCTATCTGCCAAGTTTCACGACGATTGAATGATTGTAAGTGATCGAATTAGTCGTCGCAAGATTTGACTTTTTAGCCTGTGGCTCAAACAAGATTACAAACAAGATTACAAGATTTCCGCAAGTTAAACTAGATGGATAAAAAAGCTTGACAGTAGAAAAGGTATGGATTTTCGTAGAGAAACGGCTTTACTCTATAGCGGGTCTTGCTCGCTAGATAGCAGCAGCTGAGCGGCTGACGAGAAATAAAGTTAAAGCCTTTGAGTATTTTTATATTCACGAGATGGCAGCAGGTGCACGACTGCAAATTGTATTCGGTTACTGAAGCGATGCGTATAATTTATTTTGTGCTAGGGTACAAAACTTATGGTTCACAATGTGAACTACTCTGACTTACCAGTTACCGCAAAACAGAGAATAGTTGAATTTGAGTCCTCCCTCAACCGCAGTCGTATGCCACCGCATAGGCCTAGGTAGACCTGCCAAATGGCCTAGCCAGCTAGATTAGCCACTCTCTTACGGTAGGCCTAGCTGTGTTTTAGTGGTCAGGAGGGTTGGGGACTCAAAACTCTGGCTCTTCTTCTAACCCCCTAAGCTAAGTAACAGATAGGGTGTCGGGGGTCAGAAAACTAAAATATCTTATCAGTCGACAGTTGTTTCTATAGTGCAACATAATTAACAACGTAATTTTTTAAACCTGTGTTCGAGTACTTTGGTAATCTGTAAAACTTTCTACCCCCCTCTTTTTCCCCACTAAAATTCTTGGCCTACGCTCCGTGTACATTTATATATATATATATATATATATATATATATATATATATATATATATATATATATATATATATATTAGGGTGTTCAACTTGCACATGGGGAAAAAAATAATTTCACATTTTCACCATGCATACCCTCTGGATTTGTGACATTTGGTATTATAAACAACTCAGTGAAATCTTTTGGCTCTGGGATCATGTTAAGTGACAGCTCAAAGCTGACAAAGTTTTCAAAAAGGGCAATTTTTTCAAAATTAAAAATCTTAGTGAACTAATGTATTGTATCAGTTACTGTTACAAAATGCAGACTACAGTATTATAAACTACACATGTTACAATACTGCTTAATTAGTAATCTGTTAAGACTGTTTCTATACAACAATTATACAACTGTAGTGTTCGTGTTTCTGCTATTAAAATAATGCCTATTGTCTGTCACTGAAGAGGTAAGATCTTTTTGGGTGGAGCAGTAGGCATCTGCTTTCGGTGGTGTTCGACTACTTGGAAGTTGAGCTGACGCTGCTGTTCATCGTGTGTGAGTGCCAAGTAAAAGTCAGTTGCCAACTTTACCGCACGCTTAGCACAGTCATTACTAAGAGAAAGTGCAGCAACAGTGTCTTTGGCATGTCGGCAATCTTCTCCGCTATTCCACGTTTCAGGATCAGAAGATACAAAATCTTGACCGAGTTTGAGGGTAGTAACTAGATGCATCGATCGCTGTGTCACGAACTCAGCTAAAGTTTTCTCCTTAAATGTCTTGATGGTTTTGGATCAACTCTTGTTAAATCAATTTTGTTCTGTGGCATGTGTAATGCGGAAACCATTTGTTCCTTATTGTGGGCAAGGGCCTTGTAAGAAAAATTGACAATCCTGCCAAATCTTCACTGATGTACCAGATATGCCTTTCAGTTTATGAAGGGCTACTTCTGCAACTTGGCTAACAATGCTGTGAGAAGCTTCCATGCTCTGTAGCATTCACAGGTCATTGTAAGGAACATCACAACAGGTTACGGGTGCATTGAACCATGCCTTAACATACAGGGTGATGGTAAACTGGCAGATTTTTCTCATAGCATGCAGTTCTTTGGATTCATCTTGAACTGCTCTCTGAAACGAAGTATCTTCGTGCAAGCAATAATATGCCCTTCATCATCCACTTGGCATGATGATATGCATCGGGTTGACTGAAGTGGATACTCTCACCATCACCAAAACGATTGGCCTCATCAAGTGCAACAATACTGAACTTTATGAACTCTAAGTAGTCTTGCCGTGGCTGGTTGACTGTACTCAGCTGCACCCACAGAAACTGAACTACAACTTGGTGGTTCTGCTCTAGCCACATTTTCTCACTGTCAGTCAAAGAACAGCCTTTTTGTGTCCTTACTAGGTCAGTCAGTGTTGCTTTGGTCTATGAGAGGCCACTGATTTTTGAACCTGGCAAAAATTGCGTTTTGTGGCACAGAGGAGACAAAGAATAAATCAAAGACTGCTGTTGCAATTATTTCAAACAAATGGTGTCTACGAACCAAGAATAATAGGCTGTTGTCAAAGGCCTCTTGAATAACGGTTAAAGCACAACCCAGCCAGCAATTCTGACACCCCTTCCTACTCTCTGAGGGTGTCAACAACCTTATTCCACATCAGGTCACCAGTTCCAGAGCCAGGCAGTGAGGAATTTTTAGAAGCTTTTCAATTCCTATGCCAGACACAACAACTGCCATGCGATCAGCATTGACACTCTCATCATCTGGCAGCAACTTACCATGGAAAGGAACAACAAGGGTGTCTTAGGGCAGAATTAATCTAAAACGCCTTGTTCAATAGAGGAACAGGTCTTCTTACGTGCCTCATACACTGAAGTTGTGCACAGAGTCAGATCATTAACATTGGTACCCACTGCTTTTAATGCTGGGGCAACTATGTGCATTGCCTGGTATGGCGTTGTATTTATTCTGTCCAAGCTAGCCACAAATAATGGGTCATCAATCAGACACCGTTTGTTCACCCTTGCTATATTATCAGATAGAAGAGTATTAACAGGAATATGGATTGGAAACACTGAAAAATAGAAAATAACTATTTTTTAACAAATAACTACGTTCATCACAAATATCGCTATTGTTCACTCTATTTCAAGAATTTACACCTCTTTGAGAGGTCACTTGCCATTGAGATATTGAAGTAGGATTTCTCTAGGTATGTTGTGTATATAAATGTCACATTTTAAGCCCCTATGCATGTGATTTTTCAAAAATAATTTTTTTCTGAACAGTCTAATATATATATATATATATATATCCCAACCACGTTGTGTTATTGTTGATCCAACATTGTCCAACGCTGCTCCAAGTTTCCAACGTTGGCAAAAAATGTCCAATGCGTATGTGACGGCTGGCATCTAGACATGTAATATAGCGCCTTTATTTACGTCAGAAAACGCTGCATAGATGATGTTCAAGTCAATGAGTACGAATAAGAAGATGAAGAAGAGCAGTTCCTTATTCACAATGGAAAGCAATTTCTGCTCCACTGAAGCTGGAAAGACAATTGTCTTTAAGCGTGTCTCTGACACTTTGACCTCAAAGACACTTCTTTCCAGACATTGGCCAAATCTTCTGTGTCCTCTGACGCCGACTTAAGCTGTCCAACATCTTATCTGGGCAATAATTATTATAGTCACTTATAATTAAATTCTTTCGTACGCTCGACCTCATCCTTCTGTTCGCGCGGTTGGTGTCCTAGAGAGACTTAAATTCAAGAGGAGGCAACTTCACAGACCATTTTCAAAATTCCGGTCATTGGGGTCATTAGTCAATGGAAATTCCAGTATATGAAAAAGCAAGAGGAAGCAACTGCCTCCTCGTGCCTCAATGTATACGCTTATGTTGGCACGGCTGGTGTCCTACAGTCCTTTTGGATCTGTCCCTATAGCCCTGTAACGGAAACGGTCCTTCTCCTGTTCACGTCTCTCTCTCAGGATGCGAGTGTAAGGCGCGTGTCGCTCAGGATGGGAGCGTTAGTAAGGCCTCCGTCGTCTATCGAAGGGCTTCAGCATCCGCCGGCCGACTAGCCGTAGCGATCAATGTCACCCACCGAAGGAATCAAACACCAGAGTTCAATCGATGATATTTATTCGACACACCACCATTTCAACAACCAAGCTTCACAACAAAGACCTCAGAACAGAACTACTACACAAGAGCACCCTCTATATATACCCAGCTGGGCAGGGATCCCCGGCTGGGATCCTTGGCTGGGATCCTTTGGCTGACTGGGATCCTTGGCTGGGATCCTTTGGCTGGGATCCTCGGCTGACTGGGATCCTTGGCTGGGATCCTCGGCTGACTGGGATCCTTGGCTGGGATCCTTGGCTGGGATCCTCGGCGGGGGGAGGCCTTGGCTGGGATCCTCGGCTGACTGGGATCCTTGGCTGGGATCCTTGGCGGGGGGAGGCCTTGGCTGGGATCCTCGGCTGACTGGGATCCCTGGGCAGGATCCTTGGGCAGGGAGTCCACAGGCTAAGTTGCCATGCCTACCGCAACCCGAGGGTGGTCCAAAAACAGGGAGGCCTAAAAGCGGAGGGTGGGCTCTGGCAAAAACGCCACATCCTCCTCCCACCACGAGAGATATGCCCCCTATATCTCCCGGGCACCCGCAGGGAAAATCATAATACAACAATGTGGCCAACGGGCCCTACAAAGTCTGATGATCCCTAAAATCAAAGTCCGCCTATAAAAAAGGTCCAGCACACAACTAAAGGCCAAGTCCTGACTTCTGTCCGGCTGACTAAGGGCGGTCTACGCGACCATCAAAGTCTCTAAAAATTAAAGTTCGATCGCAGTGGCCATCGGCCCATAAATCATCCGACAATTAACAGAGGCCAACGGGCCAACGATCAAAAATCAAGACATAACAAAATCATAACAATCACAGCCATTTCTCGGCAACACAAACAATTAAGAAATCACACAATAGAACAAAGAGGGGAAGCCATGGTCTCTCTACGTCTAGGACGGAGGGCTTAACGCGTCCCCAGACAAAAAGCGTCTGGGGGAAGGACAAAGGAGGACAGCCATGGTCTCTCGACGTCAGGGACGGAGGGCTTACGCATCCCCAGACAAAAGGCGTCTGGGGGAAGGACAGGAACCGCAACAGAGTCCGGGCCGACGAGCGTATCAGAGTCCGGGCCGACGAGGGGTGCCAGACAGCAGCACTCGGCGAAGGCGCTCACCATCGTTCGTCGCCTGTCACTCGGAGACGCGCAGAGATCGCGAGTCTCTAGCGGTAGCGGGCCGGTAGGCGTACCGTCCTCTTCGGTCGTCGATCCGAGGCGTCAACCTCGGAGATGGGAGGCGTCGCGGCTCTCGGGCCGGGCGCACCAGGAATCAGAGCGGCGGTTCCGCCCGTCTCCTCAAAGTCCTCATCGTAGCTGGGTCGCAGCTTGTCGATGTGCGCGACAAATGGCTTGGAGTTCCGCGTCTTCCGGAGCCGGTAGTTGACCGGCCCGGTCTTCTCCATCACGTAGTAGGGACCGGTATACATCCGGGCCCACTTCGGACTCCGGCCCTGGTATCGTCGCGGCGTGTAATACCAGACGCGGTCGCCCGGGGCGAACAATCGATGATATTTATTCGACACACCACCATTTCAACAACCAAGCCTCACAACAAAGACCTCAGAACACACCTACTACACAAGAGCGCCCTCTATATATACCCAGCTGGGCAGGGATCCCCGGCTGGGATCCTTGGCTGGGATCCTTTGGCTGGCTGGGATCCTTGGCTGGGATCCTTTGGCTGGGATCCTTGGCTGACTGGGATCCTCGGCTGGGATCCTCGGCTGACTGGGATCCTTGGCTGGGATCCTTGGCTGGGATCCTCGGCTGGGGGATCCTCGGCTGGGGGAGGCCTTGGCTGGGATCCTCGGCTGACTGGGATCCTTGGCTGGGATCCTTGGCTGGGATCCTCGGCGGGGGGAGGCCTTGGCTGGGATCCTCGGCTGACTGGGATCCCTGGCTGGGATCCTTGGGCAGGGAGTCCACAGGCTAAGTTGCCATGCCTACCGCAACCCGAGGGTGGTCCAAAAACAGGGAGGCCTAAAAACCGAGGGTGGTCCCTGGCAAAAACGCCACATCCTCCTCCCACCACGAGAGATATGCCCCCTATATCTCCCGGGCACCCGCAGGGAAAATCGCAATACAACAATGTGGCCAACGGGCCCTACAAAGTCTGACGATCCCTAAAATCCAAAGTCCGCCTATAAAAAAGGGAAAGCACACAGCCAACAGCTAAGCCAAGCCTTCTGTCTAGCTAACAAAGAGCGGTCTACGCGATCAATAGAGTCTCTAAAAATTCAAATGCTATCGCAGTGGCCATCGGCCCAAAGAAAACCATCAGAATAAAACACAAAGGCCAACAGAGGCCAACTGGCCAAAAATCAAAACATAACAGAATCATAACAATAAAAAGCCGTTTCTCGGCATCAAGCTTTTACAGACATAACAATTACAGAATATCACAAGGGGGAGCCATGGTCTCTCGACGCCAAGGGCGGAGGGCTTAACGCGTCCCCAGACAAAAGGCGTCTGGGGAAGGACAAAGGAGGACAGCCATGGTCTCTCTACGTCAGGGACGGAGGGCTTACGCATCCCCAGACAAAAGGCGTCTGGGGGAAGGACGGGGACCGTACAGAGTCCGGGCCGACGAGCGTATCAGAGTCCGGGCCGACGAGGGGTGCCCGACAGCAGCACTCGGCGAAGGCTTCGACACACCACCATTTCAACAACCAAGCTTCACAACAAAGACCTCAGAACAGAACTACTACACAAGAGCACCCTCTATATATACCCAGCTGGGCAGGGATCCCCGGCTGGGATCCTTGGCTGGGATCCTTTGGCTGACTGGGATCCTTGGCTGGGATCCTTTGGCTGGGATCCTCGGCTGACTGGGATCCTTGGCTGGGATCCTCGGCTGACTGGGATCCTTGGCTGGGATCCTTGGCTGGGATCCTCGGCGGGGGGAGGCCTTGGCTGGGATCCTCGGCTGACTGGGATCCTTGGCTGGGATCCTTGGCGGGGGGAGGCCTTGGCTGGGATCCTCGGCTGACTGGGATCCCTGGGCAGGATCCTTGGGCAGGGAGTCCACAGGCTAAGTTGCCATGCCTACCGCAACCCGAGGGTGGTCCAAAAACAGGGAGGCCTAAAAGCGGAGGGTGGGCTCTGGCAAAAACGCCACAGCCCCTTAACGATTATAATTTACCAGCATACCCATCTTTTTGCAGTTTGTCCTGATTGTATATGAATAAGTCTGGCTGAGTTTGGGAATAATATAACTACTTCAAATAAAGAAAACACAAAAGGTATCTCACAATATTACCCTTAAATCTTTTGGCGTTGACGATGACAATGATGATGATGATGACGACGACGACGACGACGACTATGACTATGGTGATGATGGTATTGCAGCAGCATAGTGACACTTGGCGAATGACTCAAAATGCAATCAGATGTGAAGCTTCACAATCGTAATCTCGAGATTTCTATAGCGCCTATGTTAACCAAGGCGTAGGAACAAGCTTATTCACAGGCGCTCATTGAAATGGAAATCGATCGTTAGGTGGATATAGGGCCAGATTCGGTTGCTGGTCAAGGTCCAATTTAGGGGTCAAAGGGTATTAAGTCAGACGGATACGGTGGACGGTGTTTAGAATTGTGGCGGTGATCGAGGCAAGGGAGAGAGGAAGTTTATAAGGCCTTAACTTTTGTAACAAGATTGTTTTCAGTTTCCAGAAATTATAAGAGGAGGTTTCAGCGTTGATCAGTTCATAGAATGGACCAGATAGGCCGTTGGTGAGTGCATAGGATATGGGTAAGATAATTGTAGTAATTCTGGCGCCATTTAGGCCTAATAGGTTCATCTTAGATGTCAATATAAGCCAGGGGTGCAAAAAACCAAACTTTTTTCAAAATGAAAAGTTGGTTTTTTGTTTTTTTGGTTTTATTTGGTTTTTTGGTTTTGGTTTTTTTTTTTGAGATTTTCATATTTCGGATCATAAAACTCATAAAAATGGCATAATAGGCCTACCGTTCAAATTAATCAGATGCATATTATAAATGAAATTAACTAGAACAGTAGAACCGTAGAATGTCATAAAACGAAGTTAACAAAGACCATGCAACAATTGCCAGGAGAGTTGAAGAGACGACATTTTTGGCATTTATAATTTTGAAATTTGTAAAAAACCAAAAAACCAAAATTTGCGGTTGTTTGGTTTTTTTGGTTTTTTTAAAAAACCAAAAAAAAAAAAACCATAAAACCAAGCCTTTAACAGCCCTGATATAAGCCTAATGTGTAAACATCAGAAGTTCATAATGATAAGTAAAACCATAGTTTTACATTTTCATAAGTCGTCAGTGGCACCTGGGACTATTATTACTGACGGGATACGCAGCGGCAATATGTCAGCCAATCAGAGATCGTCTTTTCTGAAACATCGCGGGCGATGTATGTGACCATCTATTTTTAGATTACACTGTCATCCGGGCACTCAGCAGGATAAATACTCTCGACGGAGCAAACGCAAACAAAGCCAAATAAATCATTCTCGACGTTGTTTTAGTAATTTACAAGATACATACGTTGCAAATTATTTTTATTGAATTAAGTCGCTTTCGTTTCGTAACGACAATCGTCCAGAAAAGAAACGGGACTAAAACTGATCTGACCTGCAAAGGTCCCGGATGTAAAATCAGAGTCACAGACATAATCTAGGGCAATGACCCAATTTTCGTCCGTTTCGAATCCCTTCAGTTATAATAATCCCAGGTGGCACTAGGATTCTGTAATTATGTATATCTGATGCTCTGAACTGTTTAAGTCGTCTGTCTAGACCAGTTGCATACGCATTCGATAGGGGTCTGCAGTTATGTGAAACTGTCAGACCCCGTTGGGCGTTGTCTATTATCTATGTCATATATCACGACTCAGCTTGATCGTGATGACCCGTTCGAGATGGTGCTGAAGACGTGTCATCATCTGAGGGCGGAGGGAATGTCGTGGTCTACGCTGATACGTGCAGCTATGGAAAATACCCGCTGTGCGTCAACAACATTGTTTACAGCTAAGGGAAAATTCTGCCACGGACTGTCAATAGCGATCCAATGCATGTATCAATAATCTACGCGTTCTACAGGACTTTCCAGGGAAAAGTACGATGACGTCATAGAACCTTCTAGAATCCATCAGAACCCTATATATAAGATACAGTGTGTGTATAAAGGAGCCAGTTGACGAAGATTTATGCACGTTGAAGAAGTGTTCTTGTAACGATATTTGATTGAAGTTCAATCGAGACCAGCCAACCTGTGTGCTGTCTGCGATTGTGATATTTGACGGGCTGACTTAAATTTGACTTAATTGATTCTTTCTGTTAATAAAGATCTTTTAATTTTCCTTCGTTTGTTCGTTGTCGTGATCGAGAGGCTCGACCGCGACATTTCTGGTGTCAGAAGTGGGATCATCGGTGTTGGATCCGGTGAAGAAGAAGAAACGAACCGGCGGAGGAAGGAGTCAACCCGGAGAGACGGTCTGTTCAGACAGTGAACGGATCGAGACGCCTTTCTACCGTGAAAGACGGGTGATCGGCAGACGACAGCTGACGGACGAAGCGCGTCGTTCGACTGAGACGGCAGAAGACAGCAGTCAACATACGGGTAAGATCCTGGGTGTTGTCGGGGCTGGGAAGGAGAGAAGAGAGTGGAGTTGCAGCCGAGTTGGGGGCAGCTATTGTCTTTCTTTCCTATTTTCTGCTGATTGTTTCTTTGTAGTTTGATCCATCGTAAGGATCGAGGCCAGGCTTGCGCGAGCTTGTGTAGCTTTTGCATACTTGGCGAGTGCACTTCTTTGGCTACTGCGTAGTCACACTTTGTTTTGTGTGGAATTTTCTTTTTGTGTAGCGTGTCTCCTGCGTGGTGTCTGTTTCTTTGTTGTCTACTGTTGATTGACTGTTTGTAAAAATGGAAGCGTTGACAGCAGAGATGCAGGCGAACATTCATAAAAGGTCGTCTGAGCGCCTTAGGATATATCTTATAAAGGCAGGAAGGGACGAAGATGAGGTTATGACTTGGGATAGGAATACATTGATGGAAGAATGGGCCTTGGAGATAGGAAAGAAGGAAGAAGAATTCAAGGCTAGTCCAGCATCTCCAGAAGAGACCGCTTACGAACTGCAGAAGCGCCGTCTGGAGTTCGAAATCCGTAAATATGAGGAACAGAAGGAGAAGGAAGAAAGGGAGGAAAGGAGGAGAGAGGAAGAAAAGAAAGAACAGAAGGAGAAGGAAGAAAGGGAGGAAAGGAGGAGAGAGGAAGAAAAGAAAGAACAGAAGGAGAAGGAAGAAAGAGAAAGGAAGGAACAGAAGGAGAAGGAAGAAAGAGAAAGGAAGGAACAGAAGGAGAAGGAAGAAAGGGAGGAAAGGAGGAGAGAGGAAGAAAGGAAGGAACAGAAGGAGAAGGAAGAAAGAGACAGGAAGGAACAGAAGGAGAAGGATGAAAGAGAAAAGAAGGAACGGAAAGAGAAGGAAGAAAGGGAGAAGAAGGAAAAGATGGAAGAACAAACTATTAGAAATTCTTTAGCAAGCCGCACTAAGCGTTATAGTGATGCACTTAAGAATGTTCTTTGGAAATTCCCCTCCGACCCTATAGAAATTCCAGGTTTCTTTGATCACTTGGATGGTTTGTTTAATGTGTATGAGGTGGATGAAGATGTTAGAGCAAAATTATTGTTGGCTAATTTGAGTGAAAGAGCTAAGGCATTAACTATGCGCCTAACTAAGGAACAGCTCAATGATTACAAATTCTTGAAGGAGTTTTTGCTAAGGGAATTTAAGATAAGCCCTTCAACCCTTAGAGCCCGATTTTGGACGATGCATAAAGCATCGGACGAATCTTTTACGATCTATTCATCCAAATTGCGTGTTGCTCTTATGTATTATCTGAAAAGCAGAAGGATAACTGACGAGTTTGATAAACTTGTAAGTTTACTGGTGGCGGATCGGCTCAAGGAGTCCTTGTCGAAGGCTTGCTTGGATTATATCTTGGCCCAAGAAAAAGAGGAGTGGTTGAGCTGTGAAGGTATAGCTAATGCAGCTGACATTTATGTAGCGTCACATGATGGTGGGAGTGACTTGGTGTACCGTAGTCATCCGACACCGAAGTATAACAATTGGACGAGAAGTCAACCACAAGTCCAAGTCAATAACCAGACAGCTCAACCTAAGTCTTTCAGACCGGAAGTAAGGGGTGAAGCCAAGATAGGTGTGAAGATGTCTCAGGAGGAGGCCAAGGTGAAGGGTCTCTGTTTCTTGTGTCATCAGAAGGGTCATAGGGCAAAGGAGTGCCCGACCAATCGAAGTTATAAAAAGGTGGGTGCTTGTATGGTTGGGAACCCAACTAAGGAGGTGATCGACTCATCGGTGGAGAAGGTCAACGTGGCGCATGAGATATCTGAACAGGTAAGGCAAGGGAATTTATTGGACAACCTCGAACCAGTAAAATCGGAAATTGCGGTAAGAGTATATGATAATAGTATTGATGGACTACATGAGAGGTCGTATATCCATGTACAGATTGAAGATCTCCCTTCTCAACCAGCGTTATCTGATTCAGGAGCGGAAATTTGTTGTATCGATAAGAAGTTAATTGAGTCACTGAACTTGCCTGTGATTAAACGGATTAACATAATCGGTTTTCAGGGAGAAGGATGTAAGGCAGATGTGGTATACCTACAATTGAAATTAGCTAATCCATCGGAAGGAACGACGAATATTGCGCCATCTTTGTGCGTCATGTTTGCTGTAGTCCCTGAACTAAATGAACGGGTTATTCTAACACCCCATATTGTAGACCTATTAATGGAGAGTTCGGAATATGTAGTGATGGCGGCTGGTGTAGATCGATCAGCACAGGTAAATGAAGAGGTAAAGGAAGATAATATTGAGAAGGATAACAACAACGAATCCCTGCAGTCAGACGTTAAGGATGAGGAAGTGAATGAATCTTCCCAGGAGCAACCAGTTGATGATTCAGATAATTTCCTTGATGTTGAGTCGACAGAGTTTAAATCTGGTGAGGAAAAAGCGGATAATGATACTTTGTTGCGAGAGCAACAAAATTGTCACAATCTTAAACCTTGCTGGCAACAAGCGAACCAGAATAAAAATAATTTCTTTACAGACAATAATCTCTTGTACCATAAAGGGGAGATTATGGGACATAAGGTAAATCAATTGTGTCTACCGGAAGATAGAATTGGGGTTGTCTTGCGAGTAGCACACGATGCCCCATGTGCTGGGCATATGGCTTTTAAGGCAACGAGAGCCCGGATCAAATTAAACTTTTGGTTTCCGAGAATGGATGAGAGAATTCGCGAGTATTGTGCATCTTGTCAAATTTGTCAACTTAGAACTCCAGTTAAAGTTGCAGATCGAGTCCCGATTACTCCTATTCCGAGGGCGGATGAACTCTGTTTTAACCATCTAAATATGGATTGTATTGGCCCTATGGTAGTGACTGGAGAATCTAATAAATCGAAACCTAAGTACAATTATGCTTTAGTTCTGGTGGACAAATTTTCTCGTTGGCCGATGGCCTATCCCCTTAGATCGTTGAACGCAAAGGGAGTCTGTGAAGCTCTGTTGCAAGTTTTCACAACTTTTTCTATTCCGAGAATCATTAGTTCGGATTGTGGCACCAACTTTACTAGCCGTTTGACGAAGGAATTCCTGCAGCGAATGGGTTGTAGTCCCAGATTCAATACCCCTGGACATCCCGAGGCAGCCGGATTGGTTGAAAGATGCAACCAGAGCTTGAAAACCATGATCTTTAAACTCGCTCAATCTGATCCTCGTGGATGGCACCAATTGCTACCCTTCGTTCTCTGGAGCCTTAGAGAAAAACCCTCAGGCACGACTCATATCTCGCCTTTCACTATGGTTTATGGAACTCTTCCTCGTGGGCCACTTAGTGTGTTGAAGGAATCATGGGCGGGCGAACGGAAATTACCTCTTAACTTAGGTAAATCACCAGAAGAGTACCTCCAATCACTGAAAGAAAACCTCGAATTTGCGAAAGCTTATGCGGATTACTATAGTGATATAGAATTGAAACGGTATGCAGATTATTATAACTTGCGCAGTACTGACAGAAAATACGAAGTTAAAAGATGATCTCAGAAAAGCTACACAATTACATACCATTGATTTCACTAAGGAATTTGGTTTAAGTGTAGATGCAAGTGCCACCGCGGTCGGGTGTTGCTTGTTTCAGTGGACCGAAGAAGGTCACGAGAAACCAATTGCTTTTGCTAGTCTTAAACTCACGGACACACAGATGCATTGGTCTACAATTGAGAGAGAAGCTTTTGCAGTAATTTGGGCACTTAAACGATTCCGGTCGTGGATATTCTTATCAAGGATAATCATTTATTCGGATCATAATCCTTTGTCTTATCTTACGGATGCAAGCCCCAAGAGCGCGAAACTGACTCGTTGGGCCTTAGCATTGCAGGAATTTAACGTAGACTTCCGTTATCGTCCTGGGCGTCAGAACACGGTAGCTGATTTCCTTTCTCGGTTGTGACTCGGGACATGAGGGAAAGGGGAATAGCCCGGCACCCGAGGATCGAGCCCGAAAACTGTGTAGATAAGTTGATTTAATGATGTGTTTTGTTTTGTTTGTACATGTTATGACGAGATGGGATCCGACGACTCAGCTTGATCGTGATGACCCGTTCGAGATGGTGCTGAAGACGTGTCATCATCTGAGGGCGGAGGGAATGTCGTGGTCTACGCTGATACGTGCAGCTATGGAAAATACCCGCTGTGCGTCAACAACATTGTTTACAGCTAAGGGAAAATTCTGCCACGGACTGTCAATAGCGATCCAATGCATGTATCAATAATCTACGCGTTCTACAGGACTTTCCAGGGAAAAGTACGATGACGTCATAGAACCTTCTAGAATCCATCAGAACCCTATATATAAGATACAGTGTGTGTATAAAGGAGCCAGTTGACGAAGATTTATGCACGTTGAAGAAGTGTTCTTGTAACGATATTTGATTGAAGTTCAATCGAGACCAGCCAACCTGTGTGCTGTCTGCGATTGTGATATTTGACGGGCTGACTTAAATTTGACTTAATTGATTCTTTCTGTTAATAAAGATCTTTTAATTTTCCTTCGTTTGTTCGTTGTCGTGATCGAGAGGCTCGACCGCGACACATGCGAATTCAGACCAAAGGGTGCCAGAAAATTAAGAGTAGCACTCCTTGTTGGCAATTTCAATTAGAGCAAGCCACTTCTTATAAAAGGGGCGATTAAATAAGGGAATGAGTGAACAAGATTAGGCTATTCGTGACATCCTCCATCCCCAAATTTCATTGACAACAGTTTACAAGGTCACTCTTCATCGCTCAGGTCAAGTAACTCTTGAGGTAACGTGTGTCCCGTAGCCTACATTTCATGCTGTTTCATTGCTGCAATCAAAGCTCATCTTTTAAAGTTCTGTTTATCTACTATAACATAGTGACCTGTGGAATATCTTTAATCTTACGAATCCAGTCTACATGGTTGACGCTTTTACCTCCATTAACGTCCCGTAGACCAACTGACCTAGGCGGGTAGGCCTTACTGTTAGGGCCTATCATGCCCCTA
>JACEVL010000157.1:282500-447500 GCA_020284085.1 Aporrectodea caliginosa | reverse complement strand
TTTCGGAGGGGGTTTAAAGATTTGGGGGGAGAGTTTCCATTGGAGATGGTCGCAAAAGTTAACGTTTTTGTATTTGGGGCCGTCCATAAAGTACGTCACGCTCCAGGGGGTTTAAGAAAGTGTGACAGTTTGTGACAGGGGGAGGGGGTCAGGCCATGTGTGACGTCACACATTTATTTTTAAATTTTATTTATAATTTATTTTTTATTTTTTTAGTAGAATTTCATAGCTTTAAAAATAATTTTCAAAAATTTTCTGAAACATTTTAATTAGTTTTATGTCAAAATAGCATGAAATGCATATCTCCTGAATGTGTTTTTCACGATTCCTCTCGCTAGGAGCGCTAGTAATAATGCTGTTGCGAAGCCTTGTTTATGTATTAGCCTTGCTTTCGGAAGTATTATTATTTCTATGTTCGAAAGTGTGACGTACTTTAGGGGGGGGGTCCGAGTTTTGTGACAGTTTGTGACAGGGGGAGGGGGGTAAAATGGTCAAAAATAGCGTGACGTACTTTATGGACGGCCCCTTTCGCATGTAAAAGCAAATAAATTATTTTTCGGAAACTTATTTCGGGAGGGAAGCTTGAACCCTTTACCCCCTAAACTCGCCCATGCCCTTACCGCAATACGCAGACGCGCATAGTTCTAAACACAAGCCAGTGGGACGTGCATTCAACAGGTTCTCATTAGGCCTATACATTAGATTTAAAGCAAATTGGTTAATAGGTCAATTGGTTAATGCCATAGGTAAAACCACTTATTTTTTACTTTCACCGAAGGTACCTCACAAATAAACCTACGAATAAACAGCTACCCTAACTTTGCACGCTGGCTCAGGCTGAGACCTATTAGGCTATAGGCCTACGCATTATACGGAAGCTGAAAAGAGACGCCATGGGACTTTTTACCTTTGGCTCAGCCTCAGTGTCTGTTTTATTGATGGATTGGACCCCATCCAGTGATAGCCGGAACTCTGTAGGCTGTAGGCCTATTGGGATGTGAACGTTGTAATGGAGGCCTGTTGCAAACAAAGGTAGGCCTAGAGACCTTTTGAAGTAGGCCTAAGCCTGACGCGACAAAGCAAGCATGGCGCTTATTGGCAGAAATCCGACTATATAGAAATACAATATTCATTTCTTGGGAGATATATAGGATTTCTGGTTATTCCAGGCCAAATTTGAGAGTGTTCATTTCACCGAAAGCTCTGCAATTAATCGACGCATTATCGTGCCATCCAGTTCCTAGAATATGCTATGGTTTCCAGTCGCCGTCTGTATGCCTGCATGCGCCGAATCGCATTCGTTGAGATCTCGTTTCTGCGAGATTCTCTAGCTACACGAAATATGTTTAGCTTTATTATTCAATACACAGCTTCGTAATCGAGAGAACATTTGATTGCATCCGTATATTTTAGAAATTTAAATATTAGAGAAAATAAAAAAAACTAAATTATGTTGTAACAAATTCTTGCGTGTGGCGCATTCGTTAACTTATGAATATTCATTACAATAAATTATGAATACATCAGCGAGCGATCGAGGCGACTTATAGATATTCATGAATATAAATTATGTTAATGAGCCTGGCCCAGACGACAGTCCTAGAGCCTATAGCAAAGACTATAGAGCGTAGTAGAGTCTCTGGAAGAGGTTTTGTATGCCAGATCGTCCTGAATGGATTCGTCAGGTTATAGAATTGAGGTAAAAATTTAATTAATAAATTTCGATTTGCTGTTTTAACGGGAGCCTTAGTAAATAAATTCTTCAAACTTGCTATACAAATTATTTAATTTCTGACAGTTTATTGAACTTTTCGAGAATATTTTACCGATAACCGCGGTCTTTTACTGACTCACCGGCCTAGGCATGTTATCTTCGATGTTTCGCCTTATCATGCAACCAATGTAGATTATAATTCATGTTCCAATAATAATAATAATAAAAATGATAATAATAAAAAATAAAAATAATAAATAAATAAATAATGTGTTAAACAGTTTAATATATTTTCTACCAATTCTTTTAAATAGCATGATATTGAGCAGGAATTGATATTTATATTGGAATAGTAGTTTACTGTGTAGTGTGCAAATGAAAACAGCTGCAGCTGAGAATTTATTGATGTTCGTGTTGTCAGTGAAATCTTATTAGGTTGCAGTTTTAATATTTTAGAAGAATAATTTTAAAATTAGATTTAAAATTTAATAATATATGAATAATTTTAGTTAGTGTTCTAATAGGCAATTTGTACTTTAAAGTGATTATGAAATCGTTTGTAATCTGAAATATTGGGTCAGTCTTTTGGAATTCGGTGACTTGTTTATTATTAATTAAAGAAGAATTAAATTAAGTTTAGCTTTTATCTTCTCAGAAATATTCTACATTCAAACATTCATGTTAGATATATTTTATTTTGGCATTGATTTATAAAATGTCACCAGTAATTTAGGGCAAAGGAGGTGATGTTATAGCTAAGATCATAATGGCACATTTATTTTCTCACAATATGAACAGCTAGACTAGAGTTATTGTTATTATGAAATATGGAATTATTCCATCTTGTTATGTTCTTGTGATGTGTTGGTGAATTTTTTATGTAGTCAAGTAACTGACTGATTTGCACATGGTCTTGTGTTGTTTTAAGAGATACAGAAGGAATTTTTTTATATTCATAAATATTGAAGCAGTGGTTGGTAGTGGTTTTAAAAGGTAGCAATTATTGGGCTGTCAGTGGCATGGTGGCTTTGATGGTGACGTGTTAAAAATGCCAAAGACATGAGTAATGACCATCATATTTTTGCTGTGAGGTCAGCTAGCTTAACAGCTAAAAATTTCCCTGGTTGTGTTTTGGTTTATTATTTAGTTCCTGGGTAACTCCTGTGGCCAACATGGTTCATACACTTTCTATCGCGGAGTGCGTTATTGGAAGGACGATAAATGCCATTCGCTTTCCCTGGGAGAATTTTTCCATGGACGAATGAGCAGTAATGATCAAGTGATACCACTGATAGGAGAACTGCAGCTCCTTTGGGAAGAGAAGCACCATGAGGGTCTAAAATTGTCCAGCGTCCGACTCTACATCCTCCCCGAAAACTGCCCTGGGGGTCGTCTGCCTCACCACGGTCAGGTGAGGCACTTTTTATGTTTACTGCAATCAAATGCTGTAATTTTTAAGCGTTATCTAGCAGGTTTGATGTGATGCTAAAATCGTTTAATTCAGGTATTTTTATCCTTTTGTCAACAGCTTTTCATTTGCTGTCTTATCTTATTAAATGTAAATGTCACTAGTGACCTAAAATTCTCACAGCTGTTGTGTTCTCGTATGGCAGAACGACATACAACAGGAGTGTATATTAACAACGGCGACATGATCTGCAAAAAATCAATACCATTAGTATCAACAACAGCAGATCAGCAATAAAGCTAATTATATCATACCTTTTTCCTTGGTAATGTAATATTTAACAAATTATATTGGTACTAGAATGCTTATTGTGTAGTAATTGTCATAATGATTTTAATAGTTTTATGATCTTTAATTGATTTGAGCTAATAGAGTTATTAATATGCTGAAGTTCATTGCAGGAATGTATTAAATAATATTCTTAGTAATTATACTGTTTACTATAATGATAATAATAAAAATGTGTATGTAATAATCTTACTGAGTAATATATTAATGATAAAAATTGACACAGTTAAAATAACTGATTTAATAAAATCTCTGTAGTAGAAATGGTGATGTAGCTGTTGTAGTTAATTGTAAGAGTAGCATGTCTTTGTATGTATTTTGAAATAGGTTAATTACAGGTGGGGTTCCCCAACAGGCTTTGTAGGAAACAAGACATGTCTGTCCTAAGCCAATAATATAATATGGCTAGTCATCTGTGACCTATGCTTTAGCCAGAAGAACTGAGCCGCACATTTAATGATTAAGCGGTGAACACTGGCTTCTCTTGGCCTGTGCCTGTTTATGGCATCTGGTTGTACAGTTTAGGTGGAGCCTGTTATTATTAGTTAGTAGTAGGATTCATGTTTTATTTGATACTGCAGTTCACGGCCCAAGATTATTGATTATGTCACAGCCCTTCATCGTTTGCCTTATGATTATGTTGAGTCCTACGCTATTGATTGTATCAGGGTGTATTGATTAATATTTGGTATATTATGTTGTTTGTACCTTTTGGTGTATTATAGTGTAGGGATTGTGTTAATTAGGTGTTATTGTTATGATACACACAGAATGTTTGAAATAGAGATTGTCGTTTTGAGGAATTATTATGGTTTGTATGGAGAGGGATTAAGATTATGGGCTGATCAGCTAACAGTGTGCTGTGTTTTGATATAGTTACTGTGAATGAGATTTATATTACCAGATTCGTTTGTATATACTAAATTTTATGTAGGATATTTTTAAAGAATATTGGTTGTCCATGTTCCCAAGGTTTTTTTATATTTGATTAAATTATGTATATTGCATAATGGAGTGTGATATTTGATTGTTATCCAAGTAGTATAATAATAGTAATAATAATGATAACAATGACAAATTTATACATTATCATTATTATAATTTGTAATCAGAATAATAACAATGATGTCCAATAATAATAAGAATTACAATAATAATAAATTTATTATTGTTATTTGTTGCCTTAAAATTTATAGGCAGTCATCATGCAGCTAAAATCAACCAGAGCTATAGGTTGATTGCAAGTGAATTTATTCGCATTAACATATTGTGTAAACTTAATTGTAATAGGCCATTTTGTTTGTCCATATTTCATTGAGTGTTAGGCATCAGGTTTAAGGTTAAGTGACTGATAGTTGAAATAAGTTTACTTTGTCGTTAAGAACTGCCTCAGCATGCTAATCGACCTTATCTCTAAGATCTTGACAGTATCAAAATATCATCGATGATGGTAGTTACGAGTGTAACACAATATTAAAATGTCAATGTTATGATTTCTAAGAAGAAGTCTGGTGTGTTTTTGTGAGATATAATTATTATTTGGGATCATGGGTGTGTTTGTATTTGATCTCAGACTATGAAACTGTTATGCATCTGGCTTGTGTAGTTTGTCAGTGGCCAGATGTCCTTTAATGCAAACGTACACAAATTCAGCAAAGGGCCAAGATTTCTTTCATCCATACTTGAACAGCCTTACCTTCTAATTTTAGGAATTTTAGCATGTGCACTGTACCTGTGGCACTTGAGGCAGGGTCTGCCCCTCCCCTGTGCCCTATCCCGGGGACTAGAGAGGCCATTAGGCTTCTGTGTGTCTATCTGCTTGCCTAAGCATGCTGAAGGAATTCTGTCTCAGGCAGTTGTTTTATGGCTGTATTTATAATTTTCCTAGTCCCATGCATTAAACTCTGGCCGTGCCCGGTTTCTTTACCTTGTTTTCTGGTTTGATCCACGTTGGTTTGCATGTTTGTATGTATGTGTTTGGGTGTAGCTATGTGTGTATCTGTATGCATGTGTGTGTGTGTGTGTATGAAGTCTCTGACAGTCTGGGTCTCAGACCATCTGGTCTTGTTTTTTTGCTGTGGCAGCCCTGGTGCGGCATAGACTGTGGCTATCTGTGTATTAGCGATGCTTATGGTGTAGATATTCATGATGGACCTCAGCAGTCATTGCATTTGAAAGATATTGATGTAACAGGATTACAGAGATATTTCCATACAAAGAATCTGACAGAGCATGTTGACAAAATATCCCATTACTTACAATCTGAATTGATCAGGTTTTATGCCTGAATTTCGTACAGCTGTAAGAGCAGTTGTTCCTTGAAGGACGGTCATTGTCATTCTGCTACTGACTTGTGTGAATTAATGTATTCAAGAGATTTATTTTACCAATAAGCTGTGAACCCAATAAAGAGGGGAACTGTTCCGTGCTAGGCAAGAATTTGGCTGGTCGGTTCTGTGAATAGGCAATTGCTGTGAGGCTAGCATTTAAGCAATTTCTTGGTGTGGGTGAGAGGTTGTTCTCAGAGGTTATTTGAGGCTCATGGAGCGGCTGATTCATGGTCTTAGAAATACCCTTTGTTCATGCTTTGGATATTATGGAAAAAGAAGTACAATCATTTATTGTAATCCTTCAAATGGAAGCAGTCAGCTTTTCTGCTAAATGCAGTACCATTTGATGCGTGATTCATACAATGCGCAGTTTGTCTGCATCTTGCTGTTGAGAATTGTGTTGCCTGAAATTGATTTCTTGTTCTTTGGTACATTCTCATGAGGTCAACTGACTTTTGTACTGAACTAAATTGAATAGGATTAGGATAATTTAAATAACACTCCATTCTTCTGCCAAGATTTGTTTGCCTATTGTGCGGTTGCACAGTATCTTATGCTCTTCGTTATATTTTAAAAACTGTTATCAAGTACATCAGTGGAGGCTAAAGTATGTTACTTGGTGGCAGTTGATATTGAGAATGATAATGCTGTCTGAATGATAGCCTTACCATCTGGCGTCTGTCCGACATCCTTAGGCTCATTTCCATAACCCAGGCATGGGCAACTTCTTTTAACAGAGGGCCACTCTAGGGTTTTAAGGGCAGCTCAGGGGCCGGATGCCAATCGCGACCTAATTTTTGCAGATTCATTTGTCCTAGAAAATGAAACGCTATTAATTTTATTCAGACTAAATATTACAGAATAACCGTTAAAGCAAATGAAGTTAATTTTATGACAACAATATAATTATTCTAATACATACGGTCCTACACTAAAATTTTAAAAAATATGTTTTATTCAGTTTAAGAATACAATCATAAAACTGTTAGTCTGCACAATGTATCCATTTATTTTGTGTGGTATATTTAATGTGAGATCTGGCACCTCTTCTCACGACACAAATCCACAATGTTTGCTTTAATGTTCGAAGTGGCAATTCGAAGTTCATTGGAGAGATTGTCATCTGTTAGTCTGCATCTGTTTTTGCACTTTGTTAGTTTTATCTTTGAGAAGAACTGTTCACAAATATACATGTAGATGCGCCGTGCACGGAAACAGAGCAACCAGTTTCAGGCTATGAAAATTTAAATGAAGGATTATAATCCTGAAAATTGTACAGTTTGTAGGACTGAATCAGAGGTACCTCATGAAATTTCCTTTCCAACTCACTGTTGCATTGGAGTTCAATCAATTCCATTTGCATTTGCAGTTTGGTGCTGAATTGGCAATTTGGCATAGATAGCAAAGGAAGATTCAAACAATTTAAGTCTAGTGCATGACCAGTGAATCAGTAAACTGGAACTCTACTTTCAATAAAATTATTTGTTCTGTGCACTTCTTGACATTTGCAGAATCAGTAAAACATCGAAAATGCACAGTATTACCGTTTGATATTTGATTTCCCCAGAGTAGCAACTTCGTTTGAAAAGTTCAGATAGATAGTTTCTAAAGTAGCGAACCTACCCACTTGTGGTTATTGACGACTGAGTAGTAAACTAGTTGACTAGGCCTATAGACTAGAGGCTGGATTTTTAATAAATAAAAAACAGATGTTTTAACGTCGGTCTATGTACAGAAATTCATTTGTGTAGGGCCGGATTAAAGGTTCCCAAACTAGGACCGGATAAAAGGTCCTCAAAGTGCCAGGTACAGTGCTAATATAAGACATGCCAAGGGCCGGTTCAAAGGTCTCCGGGGGCCGGATACGGCCCGCGGGCCGCCAGTTGCCCACCCCTGCCATAACCAATACAACTTTGGATATGTGCCTGCGCATTTCTAATTGTACGTGGAAAAGACAGTTGGCCGACTGGGACATGTGACTAGTAAAATGCCTATGTTGGCCAGAGTGTAACATGTCCTTTGTCTCGGTGCCATTAATAGCTAAATTGTAACATCGTTTAAAATGCACCATGCTGCTATTCATCAGAATTTTGCAGCTAACAATGAATGCGTCAGCAACGACGCCGCTTTTGATTTTTATCGTTGATTGAGATGTTGGGTTTGATGTCTTGTAATTCCATTGGCTTTTCTGTGCATTTTGCAAAATCTACAGAGAAAACGTACTCTGTCATAAGATTTGTTGGAAAACTGTGCAAGTAATTCTTCAGTCAAGTTGTTGTCCATTACCAGATGTTTCAAGTCTTAAAGCCAAACTTTATGAGACTTAAGTCAATGTCCCAAAATATACTATGTAACATGTTTATATTGAGTTAATGTCCCAAAATATACTATGTAACATGTTGATATTGAGTTAGTATTTTTAATAGCATGTACGTGGCTTTTTTTAAATGTTCAGTCATGTCATATTTCCAATGTTCAGCAAGCAGAGTGTTGATGAAATATCCTACTACAACTTACATTACTATACATTACTCATCACACTGCATTATATACTCAGTGCATTACTTGTTCCTGTTATAGAGTGAAGAGTAGGTAAGGTAATTCATTCGATTGTATGCATGTATTGACAGCAGTCCTTGGAGATTTGCTGCTTGAAGAGGGACTTCAGTCAGTGACTCCTGTTTGAATGCAGACTTGAAGTTGCACTCTAGTTCAATTCAAAGTCGAACCCAACATGATGGATCTGTCCTGCGTTTCTTTTGCATAACATTGCCAGTTGTTATTTATGACCTCATCCATGAATCCTCATTCATTAGCCATTGTTTCAGGTCCATGTTTACCTGGGGCAATACCAATCAATGAAACTATGGTTTTATAAATTGTGATTTTAATTTTCTGAACTGGTAGATAACCAGTTCAGAAAAGACTTCAAGGCCTTGCAAAAATAGATCAGGATATACATATATATTTTTATCTGTAAATTGTGCATATATGAAATATATACATGTGTGTTAGTGCATGTATGGCTTTTGTAGTTCAAGGGGAAGTAAATATCGAGGTACAGTTTAGTTTTTGGATTTAATTTTGCTGGACTAAGAGCTGTGGTTGAACTGGCCTAGTTACATATTAATTAATATATAAAATTCCACACAGTACCTGTATTATGTACCTGTCAGACAAGAGTGACTTGTAATGTTACTTCACAAAGAGTATATGTTCTGAATAAATACTTATTATTTGTTTGCTATGCATGCCTGTAGATTTCTATGTATTATTTCATAATTCTAAAGAATTTTAGATTTATTAAGATTTATAACAACTTTTATAATCTTAATGACATTTTTAGGATTTTGTCCATTGTTTAAGAATTTAAAGAAGTTTAATATAATTGTTTTTTAAGAATTTGCAATGTGTAAGAATTTTAAGGAATTTTAAAATCATTATGATATTTGAAGAATTTGCAATGTCTAAGAATTATAGGGTATTTTTAACTTTATGAAAGATGAAGCATTTTACAGTGCTTTAGAATTGTGTAGCCTTTAAGAATTCAGCAGAATTTGTGGTCTGTAGAAAGCCAGAGAAATTCTGGTAACCATTATAAATTCAGAAATTGTTTATTACCTTCTATGCTACTGTAAATGGGTGTTCAATGTTGTGTTTTCTTTAAGGCTGTACTTTGCCTAACATTAGTTATGGTCAGAAAGCAAAGAAGGGTTTTTTCTTGAAGGGTCTTTTGTGTGACTGTAGGGTGGGAACATGTGCCACGGGGCAAAACAGAATGGAACAAAGCCAGGCCTGCGTTCATGCTACATGATATCTTGCAAAGGTTGTGGGCCGCCAATGTGATGTTTCATCTTAAACTGTTAGCAGTTATGGCTGCTTCTGGATAACTGCTACCTAACGATGATCATTAGCACTAGGATTTGCTTCTGTCCCTAGCGCTGGACCAGCTCTTACCATCCTTCCATTGGTATACTTGCCTGCCTCCTTGACTGCCTGCCTCATTGCCTGCCTGCCTCCTTGCCTGGCATAACCCGTTGCTGTAGCGGTTTTCTGTGATCAGACTGAGAGCTAGATGGTTATGTGATGGAGAGAGAGGGGCAGAGTGAGGAGGAGCAGGAGGGGGAGGAAGAGGAGGCAGTGGGTGCTTTGTTCAGGACGCTGGTACTGTCTTCAGGGTATGTTATCGGTTATCATTGCACCTGTCTGGGACAGCATGAAGTCATACCTGTCTGCCTGTTTGTTGATGTAGGGGTATGAGAAACGTGGAGGGTTGCCTAATGGTTAAAAACTGCCACCCCTTAATGCATATACTATAGTCAAATATTCATATATTCTCCATAGACTCAAAATCAGACTAATCATATAGAGGGCTTCTGGATCACAGCAGTGTTGCTTTACACCAAGGTGAATAAGTGTTTTGTTCTGAGAACTTATGAATTTCCTAACTGTAAATAGACCTATATTATTCACTTAGATGTCATTCATTAATTATCCTTTAAAGTGAGTTGGCTTACAGAAGCTTTATAAAGTCATGTGCATATCCAACAGTTGTGCTGTAAACTTCTTGAAAAGTTTGCCGACATTTAGTACTAAAAATGAATTATGGTTGACTTGTAAACCTTTCAAAGTTTAAATCGAGATGGTTGTGCTTAGAAGCTAAATAATATTCATTCGAAATCAAAACCTTTGAAGAACTTAGTGAATTAATAGTTGGAAAATAAACCTCTGAATAGCGTGAAGTTGAACAAAATAAACCTCTAATTTGCATTAAGGTAATAGCGGTGTTTAAATATATTATATTTCTGTATTTGGTTTTGCTGAATTTGCAACTCGACAGTCAGAATTTTCCATTCTTCCAAGCCCTCATCGATCTGTTTCTGAACGAAGTGCAATTGTCATTACGTAGCGTCGTGAACTGTAAAAAATTGTGCATGAATCTTTAATGAAATGGATGCAAGGGGTGATGAAGAAATTCGTCACATTGTTGTGTTTGATTCATCCTTTGTTGTGTTGGATATACTCTGTGTTGTTAGTAGTGTGTGCTGAAATCCCGTGGGTGATCTTTAGCCGAGTAGAGCTGGAAGGGACGGGGCATATTGTTTGCTCGGTGGTGGCCGTGTACTTCTTGGGCAGGATGCCTGCTGCATCGGCCGACCAGTGTGTATGTGGAAGAGCACATTATTATTAGAGTCAGATAAAAACCTGATTCGGCCTTTAAGGACTAAATGCATTGCCAGCCAGATGTGTAGTAATAAATAACTGAAATTTCCGAACTTGAACGGGCGGAGGCGGAGGCTTATTTGCCGGGTGGGATTTCCCTCTCCGTCTATTCCGAACTGACAGTTTCCGTGAACATGGATGTCGCTTGCAGCCATCTTCATTTTCTCTAAGATATCCGATCTAAGCTGAGGATGTAATACAATGCACTTGGTGCTTGAGTTTTGTTCTGTGGACAGCATTTAAGCGTAGATTTTTAGTTAGACTTCTTTCGGAAGTTAAATTAAGGAAAAGCAAATTAAGTTAATGAGACAAATAGAGCACCTTTTGTGAGTTCCCAAAATGAGCTATATAAATAACCTTATACATAAATACATGCATGCATGCATACATGTAATGTGCATACATGCATACACATTAATGCATGCATATTTACTTACATACATACTTATGATACACAAAAGTACAAAAGGTAAAAAAGGCCCTACTTGTTTAATTAATTCCACAAAAGACCTTCTTTGCTTTGCGATTTTAATTAATGTCAGGCAAAGTATGGCATTATATTCATGCATAAATACATATGTGCATTTATGAATGCATACATGCATTAATGCATACATGCATCATTAAGTACGTACATTTACATATAATATACACTGATGCATATACACACATACATACAAAATGGTCTGGTTGTGGCCTTCTGTTTCCACATATATGTATCATTGCATACGTCTGGGCATGACTGGTCTTTTGTTTGTGGTGCACTTGTTGATCGTTGCCCGTTAGTGACCCTGGTCTATTATTGTCTTCTCTATTACTCGAGAGCAGCGCATCATCATTGTTTTCTTTACAGTTCTTTACGCTGGACTGAATTTATTGTCAACAACTCTTGTAGAACCGGTTCCATATTATTAGGAATGACGCTCATCGTGTGTGGAACATATTTCCGAGAACCGTTCCGATTCTTAAGAATAGATCTTGTTCAGTGGAACAGTTCATACTCTGTAACATAGAGCTGCTGCTGCTGCTGCTGCTGCTGCCTGGAGAGTGCATGGTGGTGAGGAAGACAGACTATTTATTGACTTATTCCTAGCTGAGTGCTGACTGTTGTGCCTGCCACATACGGCTCATTATAAATTTACATACTTGCTTGCTTACTTGCATACCAAAGAGTAACTGAAACATGTTGTTGGCATAGTTTGTTGTCCTCGGTGACCAAAGATCAAGAGAAAGTGGAAGGGCGTGATTGCCATTTCGTCTTGTATTAAAATGTGAATGTGATTAGGGGCACAACGGAGGACAACAACGAGTCAATAAAAACATCATGCCATAAAAGAAGATAGTGCAGTCAAATTTACGTCACTGTTTGGCAGAGTTGACAAGAATTTCTTTGTAGTTTGGACAGCTAAGCCAGGCGCTATACTGTACAGAGTGGATATATGTATTTAATAAAATAGAATGATGTTGCTTTACGTTGTAAAATATTTGATTGAGAGCTGAGGCAGCAAAGAGAATGTGCAGTCTGTTTAATAATGAAGGGCGTTTTTTAAACAATGTGCTGTTCAGTGTTTTCACCATGAGTCCACTTAAATTAATCTTTATGAAGGACATAGAATTATTATGTTTTGTTGGTCTTAGAAAGTGTTTAAACCAGGGGTGCGCAACCTGCGGCCGTACGGCCGCATGCGGCCGTAAGAGGCAGATTTGGCGGCCGTGGACGTATGATCGAATTGTAATGTATTGGCGGCCGTGTGTATATTAATTCATAATTTTTTATTCCATTGTTTTAAAACTGAGGTGGTGTGAATCAGTTAATAATCTTTGCTTCTCTTTTAGTGCATGTATAATATTTATCAACAAGTATTATACTCATACATGCTCACCCCATGCACACACAAAAACACTCGCTTACTGATACCCTTTGAGAATGCACCTTCTGAGTATGCATCCCTGCAGATATAGCTCAAAGAGACAGGCGCAGACTAATAATATCTATATCAAGCAGTGGACAGCCAACCACTGCATATAATGTACGAGCAGAGCTCGTACATTATATGCAATGACAGCGAGGTGCAGGGAGAGAGTGGTCAATGAAAGTTATAGTGTACAAATGCAACTGGACGGCATTCCAACTGCCGTCCTTTACCACCGTCCTTAATGCCCTCTGCAAGAATTCACTGAACGATTCAATAATGACTTACTACTTCTCATCTGGTGGGGACAGAGAATGCTCTCCTGGACCTCCAGATGGAATTGGTGGAGTTGAAGAATGACGAACAATTCCTAAAGAAGTTCGAGGATAAAAGAGATTTACCAGAGGTGCGAAAGTTGGCGGTGGAATACACAAGACTTCGAGAACTGTCATGACAAGAAATACTCTGGTCCTCTTCGGAGGTATGGGTGTATTTAGGGATGGTTTACGGGTTCAGCCCCCCCCCCCGGGGGGCAGTAAATGCATTACTGTTATTAAAATCTATAAATATAGAAACATACGACAATTTCCAATGGGAACCCCGGAACACGTAAAACCCATCCGAATTTTTTTCCTGGCTACGCCACTGTTCGGAGGTACCTACGTGTGTGAGGCAGTCTTCTCTCGGGTGAATTGTTTTAAAAATTAAGTACAAAACTCGATTGATGGACAATAACTTGGAGTCTGGAGTCTGCTATTGGGCATATACACTTAAGGTTTTTTGCACTCTCATGCCTCTGGGTCCATTTCCAAGAAGCAGCCATTAATTTGAAATTTTGTTAGCTACAAATTTGAGTAAGCCTAGGATTGTTCGAAGATGGTGATAAAATTGATCGTGCTTTTTAAATTATTTTTTTATTAAGTTTTTTGATGGAAAAGATCTGGTAGGCCTACTAAAGTTCGTGGAGAAGGAATAGACGTCAGTAAACATAGTTGTAACAGTTAACACAGTTAACGTCCCCATATATGTATTTTTTACATGAGCTAATAGCAGATAATCTTGGCGGCCGTGGTGAGAATATGAGCCTTAAATGCGGCCGACAGTAACGAAAAGGTTGCGCACCCCTGGTTTAAACCAATGAAAATGGCTACAGTTTAATGTGATGTCCCTTAATTCTTACTAGGCTCTGGAAGTTAATGATTAATTAATCGATTAATTGTTAATTAATTTTAACGATTAAATTTATTTTTACCAATTAATTGAAGACTGCTTGAACGCTTGTTATATTGTCAACAAAACACGTTGCCCACTAGGTCTAGCAGTGTTAACATGCTGGTTTATTTAAATAATTGTTTGAAGGAAGACAATTGAACTGAAAAATTTAAACAAGACTACTAATATGAACAAATAACCTGGCTACTATAAGTAACTAGTAACTACTAACTAGCAATAAATAATTAAATTTTAATAATACTGTTAAAAGATAAACAATAAATAATGTTAATTTTGTATTTGTTGTTACTTGTTGAGAATACATTTGATCAAAAGTTATTAATTAATCGTTAATTTTTAAATAATTAACTATTAAAAAACTTTTAATCGTTAGCAGCTCTAATTTTAACACTAATGGACATAAAAAAGAAATATGTGCACTTGCGATTTGTGCATCTAAATGATACTTCGGATTGTTGATTGGTGCCAATTAACCGCGGTTAGGATTCGTGCCGCCTGCCTAAACTGTTGCATTTCTGCTTTCGTTCCTTTTCTGCCTTTAAACTGGGAAGCACTATTGCAATAGCTAATGAGAACTCAATGGTGCGAGTGTCATTACTCAAGCAGTTCACTGTAGGCATAATGGCATATACGTATATATAAATTATATATTCGCATGTAATACATTTGTGGTACACAGCTATATTATATGTATTATTTTCCTGAATTAAAAACCTGTAAACAACTGTGTATAATTATTTTGGCCTCGTACGTGTTCAGAGGTATATACTAGCTGTTTATTCAGACAGGGGTTTCAAACTGCAGGCTGTCTGTTCTGTTTGTAGTTAAGATTTAAATTGCATAACATGTAAATGTACAGCGCAGTGCGTTTGTCAGGCGCTTGTTAAAGAAAAGATATTATTATTATTATTATTATTACCTGCAAATTTTTGTAGTTCCTTTATTGTTTTTTCTTAATAGTTAATTTTGGGTAAATTTGTTGGAACCTTTCTGTGATTGTTTATTCGTTTTTAGCACTCTTATTCATTTGACAGAATGAATTGATTTCTATAGGACTAATTCTGTGGACTGTGTACTCAAGGAATCGGACAGTCGTAATTAAAAGCAAAACCATGAAAAGCTTTACAAAGCAGAACACTAGAAATTCTCCACAGCAGTTACAGTTTGGCTAATTCAGGCCTGCCATATTTACCTTGACCAGGAGCCGGCTAGACAGCCTGTCTGCCATGTGTGCGGGTCTCTCTCTGTCCAGTTGGGTTTAACTTGGTTATATGGTTCTTCCAATCTCTTTCTCTCGTTATCTGCCTACTTATGCAATCACGTCTTCTCTTGCTCTCAAGAACATATTGATTGCATAGAAACTAAAAAAATATCTATTTAGAACATGATATTGTGTTGATTGGACCTACATAAGAAATTAAGAACTTGGTAAAATCTTCGGTTCTTCTAGTGATTCTTGTGCAGATTCATCTCTATGCCTGTATCTTTTATTGGATTTGATAAAAATCTGTTTTTCCATGAGTGTTTGTGGATGTATAGCTGAAGATTTATATAGCACCTGTCAGAACCTGTCAGTAGTGCTGTAGCATAGTTTTATAGCAGATCTAAAAAGCTGTGATGTAATTTGTGTGTTTGTTCTTTTAATGTGTTTACATATTTATTATGAATAGGCATTTATGCACGAAAACTTGCAAATATGCTGCATGCATGGCTAAATAGATATGGATATTGTCCAGCAGTGGATTTTTCCAATTTCACAATTTGTTGCTTATGACTGTTGCAGAAAAATGTTCTTTTCTCTGATATAATGATACAAAATGACTTTAATTTGGAAATCTACTGTTTGACCTGGTTGCATATTTAGCGGTAGGACAGTATTCAGAAGTGGCTTTTTGCTCGGTGAATTCTGGCAGGTTATAAACAGGCCAATAAATATCAGCGTGCTTGTTCATAATATGAAGATTGTAATCATGGCTATTGACTGAAAGGCTGGGTTGACCTGCCATATTGTTGTCTTTACACAGGAAAGGGCGGGCCAGATATTATGAAGCTGTGAAATGTTTTCTGGTTCTCTATTTGAAATAGTTCCTTTCAAACGGAAAGTTTTACAGGAACAAGTAATTGGTGCTTAACCTGCTTTTAGTGTTTTGGGTATAAGGTTCAAGATTCTGATGGCCATTTTATCTCTGATTGACTAAGTGATTGACTGACTGACTCATTGATTGATTGATTGATTGATTGATTGATTGATTGATAGAAAAAGGCTACAATTTTTATTTTCTATGGGGAAAAATTATCTTGGTTGCCACTGTATGTTTTTAAATCTCCGAGAGGAAGTTGCTATATAAGTCACCTTTGACAAGTTCACTGTTGTTTGAGATCATCATTGTATGCTGCACATAATGGGCAGTAGCAATTATTTTTATTATTAGTAATATTGTGAATTTTTTATTTGTGTAAAGTCACACGGAAATGCGAATGTTAGGCATGGCTAGTCACTTTAGTCAGGTACTAGATGAAGAACGGTTGGAGATTGAGATGTTTAAATTATGAAATTGTGAGAAATAGTGAAGCATTTCTTGAAAGAAGAGATGGAAAACTTCTTATTTATAATTGAGGTATTTTTTTTAATTGTTTAATTTTTGCTTATTGTGTTGATTGAATCAATCTTGCACAAGCTTACACATTCATATATTATGGTAAAACTTGTTTCATTATACTGTGCAAAGAATTTATGCCTATTTTTTGCTATCTGAAATTATACACGTGTGTGTGTGTGTGTATATAGGAGGTCAGGTAATGATGGTGTCATGTGGAGCAAAGGTATTTTGATCAATAGGTCTATATCTAGAGCCAAGAATTGTAGTGTGTGGTGTGCTTTGGCTGTATATTTAAGCTAGACTCTAGCGACCTGCATACACCCAGACACACACACACTTACACACACACACACTTACACACACACACACACACACGCACACACACACACACCCCTTTACTTACAGAAACATGCATGCACCCATATAAGGTGCATATAATGTAGGTGAAAAGGTACATGCATGACAACGGCTATTTTGATTTGGTCTGTGTGTCCACGAGAGATGACTTCTGCTGACCAGTTGCAGTCTTTGCCGTGCCTGATGAACCACATCAAGCCTTAATTATAAAAGACGACCATTTCATCTAGCCAACCAGGATCTATTCCAAAGAGATTTCCAAGAGTATTGTTCTTATTAATATGTATGGTACAATAGAATTATTATTATTATTATCATCATCGTCGTCGTCGTCATCATTGACAATCTTTCTGTATGATAGCTGTATTTCATTGTCTTTATAATGTTTGTAAGGGCACTCTTTGTGAATGTTAAATATATAACCATAAATATAAAGTTCAGATGTCAGATGCATCATCACCATCAATCATTGTCAACACCAAAACCAGCACAATCCTAGTTATCACCTTCTTTGTCATTTTAAACTTTTATTAAGTGTTTCTTTCATTTGTGAGTTTTCTGAACACGTGCCACTTCTTAAAAATCATATTTATATATATATCAGTATGGTGCCCTATAGTCTAGTAGTTAGCATGCTGGACTGTCAATAGAGAGGTCAAGGTTCAAATTCCTGCTAGGGCAGAAATTTGTTTAATGATATCTGCTTTATCTGCTCCCCCAAGCCAAAGCAGCTGTAATGCATACACTGACTGTACACTGTCAGTGGGAAGATGAGATGGCGAGGGAGAGGACTGGTGACCTGCACTCATATACCAAGGCTAAGAAAAATAAGCTGCTAACACTTTAAACCTATTTTTGCCTCTCATGTTAGCTTAATCCTTTAACGATGAGAGTGTACCAAAAGCCACTTGGGAAAAATACAGCTCATCATTAAAGTGTAAAAAACTTCACTGAACTAGATAGAAGTAAGATTATGATATTTAAGCTGTGGTATCTGTTTAAGTTAATTGTGTTATTGCACTTGTTATGAATGTTTGCTCAGAGATTACAATTTGTCATATTAGCAGAGTTCCATTCTGCACAGTGAGGGTTATTGGCAGAATTTCTTTCGAGTTCAGCCGTTGCCCCATTTCCTACGCCCGTATTTCATGCGCGAATCTAGTATATGTCCTGTGGTATAATTATACTGCACTCTTTGCAGCAATGACTCAACAAAATCCGGTTTCTGCTAATTTGTTAAGTTCAGCATCACCTGCTGTTTGTTATACTGCATGGGACTGAATGCGCCTCAGATCTATAATCTGACAATTTCTGTAGTATCATTGGTCACTTTATTTAGGCAGTGCTTTGTTAGTAATGTAAGTTTGATTAGGTAACGTCAGGAAGAATAATAGGTCATTTATTATGTGTCTCTGTTATAATGAGCAGAGGGTTAAGGATCTTATGGCTGAAGTGCAGGCACAACAACCGTAATCGAGCAATTGTTGAGTTCTTGATGAGCAATGGTCTGCTACGCTGACCCACTTGTTACTTGAAGTTTTCATACAAGTTGTTTACATCTGACTGAATCCATGTTGTCTCTCCGATGTATTTGTATGTACTTCCACAACATGATGACAATGTGCTGTGAATTATGTGTTAAGTTCCCCTCCCCTGAATGATGACTATGTGGGGCAACTTGGACCTGCATAGTGCAGATGTCTCTCCAACAGTAGCTCACTGTGTCACATATGATTAAAAAGGTCAAAGGTTAAGGTTACACAATTGTTTATATGACTGGAAATTGTTTAGAATCCCCAGGATTTGAAGGATCCTATGGCTGAAGAACAATATGATGAGAACTGGTGGACACTGTTTTTACCCTCTGAACTTGTTTTGGTATTCACTTGCCCACCCCAGAGAGAGAAGAGTGGATACTATGCAGGTGGCCTGATATTTCATGGATGGTCACCCATCCGAGTACTAACTGGACTCAATGTTGTGTAACTTCCACGTGCTTACCAGTGGCACATTCACAGTGCCAACCACCAATAGGCAGCTTACCTGCAACAGGTAAACTACTGGTAGCAGTTTTTATTTCTGAACAGTTGCATCTGTCCGTCTTCCCAAGCCCACCTGAAAATCAAGGGGCTTTAATACCTTGTTTATTAGATATCAGGAATGCAGAAATTGTTGGATAAATTCATTTTTCTTAGAAACTTTGTGAAAGCTTTTGGAATCCATTAAGTTGGTTGTTCGTAATGAGGCAAGCACATTGCTCAGAGTCGTAGTTGGTCTTTGTGCACTTTGTTTCAATTACGATTCATCAGGTGTTTCCGAGTTAGACTTAGACGCGGCTTAGACAGAATTTAAAAACAAGGATTCGGCTTAGCTGCAATCTGACTGTTTGCAAATATTCATGTGCTTAAAAAGCGCTGTTGCAGTTTCTATTACTACAGCCACAGTTTCTAGAATATTTGTGTATACAAGTGTTCAAACAAAGACATAATATGTGTGTATGGATATATTGTATACACATGTGCACACACACACACACACACACACACACACACACACACACACACACACACACACACACACACATATATATATATATATATATATATATATATATATATATATATATATATATACACACACACGCACATATCTACATGTATGTCTTTGTGTTTATACTCACATGCCTGCTCACTCGAAATGCCATAATGTTCTAAAGCTGCCATCCGGCAAGGATCCATGTCTCCCACTGTGTTATTTCAGAATTGTTGTGATAATGAAGGAAGGTGTTTAAGGTGTATTTTCACTCTCTGCCTGTGTTCATCCGTACATATGTAGCCTACATAACACTTGCTGTTACTTTATTACATGAGTGACAGACAGAGAGACAGACATACCGACAGACAGGGAGGTAGAGAGCTGCAAGTCATATTGAGTAGTGGTTTGGATGTCTTGAGCAGAATTTCTGCTGCTACTTCTTCTTATCTGGACTTGTCCTGTGCCCCCACCCATTTGTCCATTGTTGACACAGCGAAGTCCTGCTGCATTGGGCTGTGATAATAAGCTGTCGGACAGCAGCTGTGCGGCCTTCCTTTTAGCAGGGTCATTATCCCGACGGACTGGCTGAACTACACCTCTTCATTTGGGGATTAACTTGGTTTCAGCCCAGCCAACTTGTTTAAGTTGAGATCTTTGTCACTTTCCCTAGCCATATGGAATTAAAATTATACCAGCGCATTTGCAGTTTATAGAAAGTTACCTACCGGATTTAAATGAAAGGGATGCCATGTGTAATCGTTTATTATGATCAGCTCAGTGTGCTTAGCTAAAACATTGCCTTGTGTCAACATCTCTTGCATATTCAGCATCAGAATCACGTTTTAGTGAGAACCACAGCGACCTATTAAATGCTTTTGTGTATAGATTTGTATAATACAGTGCAACTGAAATTTGATGACATCCTCTTACAATATAGCTCAGATGTGCATTCGGAAGCCAGACAACTTAATAGAAACATTTATGTATTATAGTATAAGCACGTGGAACTGTGGATAGAAATTTAATAGTTAGTTAATGCATGTATTCATGCAGGTAGTGATTAGCATTAATTAGGTTCTAAGACAAACCAGTGGTCATGAAGAATACAAAACAATGGTTTGGGGTTTCTTTTGGTTCAGTAATTGGTGTTTTTTGTGGTTTTAGTTGCATTATTCCAGACTGCCTTGTACAAAATAAAGAGTATATATAATATATAAGGTGTTTTGTGGCCTTGAAGAGAGTGGTTTGCCCACGGAGGGAGCCCAGCCTTTGGATGGTCCTTATCTCTCACGGAACATCATGTTTCATTGCCATTATCGTTTTCATCATCATCATCATCATCATCATCATCATCATCATCATCATCATCATCATCATCATCATCATCATCATCATGTTCATTGTAAATTTGCTGATGATGGTTTCGTATATAAATGATCTCTATTCTCTCCCATTCTTCATCAGGTCCAGTCCTGTTGTCATGATTTGTTCTCGTAAGTCTTGTGATGTCTTCCTTTGTATTATGCCTCCTGTGGTAATACTTCTGTTAATTTTGCAGAGTGGACCAGTGCAGTAGAGTGCAGTAGAAAGGTTCATTTATGCAATTAAGGAGTTTGAACCACCACCAAATTCAAAGGACGTTCAATTTGACATACATCAGAGATCTATATGGCTAACTAATCAATTGGATTAATCAATTAGATAAACTTCTAATTCTAATTATTGATGAGTTGTTGCCTGATCCTAATTCTAATTGATTAGCAATATTTAGCTGATTCTAATCGATTAGACTTTTTGAAATTATGCTAAGAACGAGTTAACTGCTGTGTCAAACTACTTGATTCAGTCAATGCGACCAATATCTGAAGTAGAAAATAAAGGTTTCTTAGATCTAATGAGAGCTGCAGCTCCATGATGTCATGTGCCAAAATCATCTGAGCTAAAGAGACTGCAGTAATTTGCTGTGCTTTGATTAAAATTTTACAAATTCATACAGCAAATATATGCTTGAATTACCAAAATTTAATTCTAACTGCTAATTGATTAGCTGCTGCCAAGTCTTATTCTAAGTGATTAGCTACAAAATTTTGCTAATTCTAATTCTAATTGATTAGCAAATTTCAGTTGATACTTCTAATTCTAATTGATTAGCATTTTTTGTATAAATGTGGCCATCTTTGACATACACTTGCCATGAAGGGGCCATGGTATTTAATTGTCTGCATGACTAGTACCTGTGTTCACAGGTGTGTTTTACCTGGGTTTCAAACCTTGGTCTGTAATATGAATGGTCAATTCACTGCTAAGCCTTGTAACCTGCAGGGAAAGATACAAGTCCAATTCTTGTTATGTCTACTCTTCAGCTAGAAGGGCCTTCATCCCAGACCTATGGACTCTGTTGATCTAGGCATGTAGGAAATGTACACTTACATTGCATGAGGCATTTCCTGAATTACATCACATTACCTAAATGTGTCACTAGTGAATAGTCGCTTATTATGTAAATATACATGTCTCATTACGTATATAGTAGGCCTATCTTAGTAACAGAATCTGCATATATGTAGGCTTATGTTGATTGTGATGATTTATGCAAATCAATTTTAGTCATCCACATGAGTATAATTATTGTTACGGTAATTATATTTTTATTACTGTTACTGAAGTGGTCTTCTGTTCTTCTGATGTCATTGATACAAAAATCAAACAGGAATCCATGGCCTTTTCTTCCTACTGACTACTTGTGCGTTGGGTACTGAAATGCAGATTTCATTTCCTTCAGCAGATAAGGAGGGTAACTCTAGAAGATGGGAAAGCCCAGAAGGCTGATGTGAGGTCACCACACTGGCACTCTGTTGGGAGACAGACAGACAGACACAGACAGACACAGACAGACAGACACAGACAGACAGACAGACTGGTGAAAGTATTGCTGTGTATGAGAGAAATGAACCAAATCCTATGACATGTTGAAGTTGAACAAATTACTGCTTAATTGTGCATGTGATTTATGAAGTAAATATGAACCGTAATGGGATGTAGCCTACACATATATCATATATTAATAAGTACAGTTTGTGCTACAGTATCATGAGTGTTAAGCTGCTTCTAAACGGTTTTGCATATCAGTAATTAATTGTCAATGGTAATTTTCATACTTTTAGGTTGTATAGAATATTGGTTTTGTATTATATATAGCAGTGGTTCCCAAGCTCTTTTGATGGAGGGCAAAGTATTACTTTTAAAATATCATGGCGGGCCACAGAGATCTGAGGAGCCGTCCTCAGTTGCAGTGGTGTAACTAGGGGTTCGCGCGCCCGGGGGCAAGAATTTCCTTAAAAAAATTTCTTACTTCCGCCAAAATTTCTGATGACCTTTTTTTTTGATTTTCCGTCTTTTTCGTGAACAAATTCGTCAGAAGCCTCATTTTGCGCCCCCCCTCTCCCGCGCCCCATGCAAAACTCATGTATAATAGTTACTTTTTAGTTTTTTTCCACTATTTCTTTAACAAAAAATTGTCAGAAGCCTAAATCAAGAAAACAAGGTAATTTAATTTTTTTTCAAAATTTGTGAGTGACTGTCGCGGGCCACATTCAAAGGATTGGTCATCATTGGTGGGCCACTTTTGGCCCGCGGGCCACGGTTTGGGAACCACTGATATATAGTATTTATATTTTCCTGTAGGATATGCCTATGTGATATATTAAGAAGAACAGTTTGTACAGCATCGTGAGTGTTAAACTGCTTCTAAAGGGCTTCACATATAAGTAATTGTATGTCAGTGGTAATTTTCTTACTCATCAGTTGTATAGGATGTTGGTTTTGTATTATGCCATGCGAGACATACTGCAAAGGTTGTGAACGCAAATGACGAATTGATTTTATTATAATTTATTACATCATAACATGTCATGTCACATTACATCACGTTACATTGTTGTGTTATGCTGTACTACTACTGTACTATATTTGTATGTACACGTGTGTGTCCCACATCAACTCTACATAGTCATACTGTACTATGACATTAATATGCTATGCATGTATCAGATATATTTTTCTTATTATATATATGTATATAATATATATATATATATATATATAATATATATATATATATATATATATATATATATATATATATATAGAAAATGGTTGGTAAATACACTGGGTGTGGTGTAAAGCTTATATATAGATTTTAGCTTCATTGGCCTGTCTGCTAGAGAAATTGTTTTGTTATGGTCACATGATAAGTCTTCATTATGAGTTGTGGTCATGCACAGTTGTTGTTACAGATAATGCACAGATTATAAATGAGAGATTTTATTAAATTCAAATAACTCTTTTAGTAGGGATCCTAACAATTATTATGGCCAGTGTCTTAATTAATTATCCTATCTATTACTATGACCAGTGTCTTAATGAATGATCGTATCTAATATTATGACCATTGTCTTAATTAGTTATCCTAATTATTATTATGACAATGTCTTACCTAATGATCCTAACTATTATTATGACCAACTAGAGTCTTAATTAATGATCCTGACAATCATTATGACCAGTGTCTTATATTTTGCTTTGTGTCAAAACCTGTTATTTAGTAGCTATGTACTTAAAAAAATTGAACTTGCTATAATCTAATTGAAAATTCTGCTTGACCATTTAATTTCCCATTCACTGCACATTGTTTTATTGTCGCAATTAATAATATTAAAAGGAGACGCTCTTTGACACCTCAGCAGTCAGTCTAATGTGTGTAGGACGTTGGTGTTTGTGAGCTGTGCAATTGTCTGAAAGCTAACAATGGAATTCAGAACTCAGTCATTGTCAATGAGCGAAAAAGACGCATCAGCGGACTGCTGATCACGGTTTAACATTTGAATGTTTATTTCTGTCTTTTGATATTTCTATCCAACATCTATTTGTCAGTTTTCGTCTTCATGCCGTGCGTCTTTTTAATCAATAGATTCATGCAGTTTGCTTACATTCCAGAGTCTTTGTTAGTTTTCCATATTGGGCTGCACCTGATGTCTTCAATCTTTCCATTTTCCAGTCCAAAGATTCGCCTTCTGTGCTGCGCTGCTGGACTCGGTCTGTTCTGGTGCTTTGCTGTCAATCGGTGGAACCCCATAATCAAATATTCAGCTTCTGCTTCCTATTAGACTGGTGCCCTGTCATGACATAGTGTCCTGGACGCGGAACTTGTCTGATTACTGTTTGGCTGATATACTGGTGCCCCTAAGTATCTTGGTGAGGTAATCAGATGAGGGAAATGGGGGTGCTTTGTTTTTTGGTGAAACTTAATGTTTCGTGATTGACACTGGTGCCATGTGTTAGTATTTAAACTGAAAAGAACCGCGGCCAGATAATCGCCAGGAAACGAGATAATGTTCAGCATTTGTTGGCAGTAAAAGTTAGCCGTCGTCTTCGGTTACAGTTGATTAGAACTATCATCTGCGAATTGGTGATGTGTCTTTTCTGCTGATTGACTTTGATTGAATTTGGATCATTCACTGTTGGCCCTCAGCGAGGACTTCGGATCATTGTTAACTCTCAGCCGGCTGCACAACTAAGTCACAATATTTGCTCTATTCTACGAGACTTACCTATATAATTATGTTGGGTCTGAGGGAGTTAATGCCTCTGCCATTTATATTCAACATTTCAGTTGAATAATAATGCAGAGGATAATGTGTTATTGAATTATTATTATTTATAGTAGAATTATTATTTTATTTTATTGTTGGTAGCGTTATTGGTGTTTTCTGTTTTAAAATATTTTTTTTCTCTTACTACATAGGATGTTTGGTAGGTCTAAATCTAAATGTGTCAGTGCACGTGACATGGTATATATTAGGGGAATTACTAGCTAAAATCTGTTAAATGTAATTGCTTTAACAAATTAACTCTTCCCCTTTAATTGAATTCTGCAGTAGTGCCTTTGTGTAGTCATTTCCAGAGTTACATTACAACTCAACATATTCCCTTACACTACACTATGGTATGCATTTTGCTATGGTACTTGATATTACAGTCTGTCACACTTCACTCGAAAGAGAGATCTTTCTGGAATCTCTTTGCTGGCCTTTCCGCTCCCAACCCTTCAATATATAGGCTACAGTGTTGACTTCTTGAGTTCTTTGCACTGCAGATGTTTCTTTTTTGAGGTTACTGTACCTACGCTTTTTGCTTACAAAGCCCCTTACAATGTACCATAGTAATAACAGTGCAGTATATCTTACTTGTCAGCAAACTCTTTGTTTTCTGGATGACTAAGAATATTTTATACAATGCTTTTGTTCCATTCTTTTAGATTCTTTTTTTCTGGTGAGTGTGGAATGTAGATTTAGTGTGTTAATTTTTGTAGGTCCTAGCTGAACTCTGCTGCTATGTCTTATTTCTGTTTATGCTATGTATACCCAAATGGAGATGTTTTTCTGCGAATTCTAGGAACCACTTTCCATGGATTTTGTGGGATGTTGATGTAGTGAACATTCCATAATCATTAGAATTGGTGAGCAGAGCGTGTTTGCCATCTGGATAGTCCGTTCATTCAAAGCATTTAAACATCTCTAAGATAACTGTTCATTCATTGCCTGCATGCTCATATTTGACTGGTCTCTCTAACAGCGTGACTTTAAATGTAGGTTGTTTAACACTTTAATTAGTTCCCAGTCGCTTGTCGTTAATGTGTTAATGGCTTTTGCCAAATACACAGATTCACATTTTGGTGTGACCTTGCGCGCGTTGCAAATTTATTTAATAATAATAATAATAATAATAAGAATAATAATACACATGAGTTGGTTGGTAGCCATAGCACAAGGAAAATTTCTTAAGTTTTGTAGGAAAATTCTTTGGCTATATGAAATTCATGTTTCCAGTATGACTAACATTTGCAGTACTACCAGTACTTGTCATTTGTCACTTTTGGCAACCACCATGGCCCTTGTCCTTAACAACCGTGACCCTTGTCCGTATCCACCATGGTACTTGTCCTCATGCTATGAGGTTAGCCAAAAACTAGCCATAAAGCAGTTGAGATATGGTTGTGATAAATTTACTGGGGCTTAATTTAAAATGCAAATTTAATTAGCAGTATTTAATTAACTTGAATGATGCCATTCTTATGAGTTTATTTTAACGAGAAAGCCTTTTAATAATGTACACAATTGAAAAGCTGTATCTTCTTTAACTGTAATTGCCATAGCTTGTAATTTATTTAGATAAGTTGAAGTGAATTGGTTTTCATTAGAGCATGCTGGTGTTCAGTGTGCAGTTAGCCATGTACAGTGGTCCTTCTTAAGTGAGTTTGTGTGTTTGTTGCCTGTTAAGATTGCATGCGTATGTGGTGCGTTGAAATTAAGCTCTGCATCCATCAGACCGTACGTAATGCATACGTGTAGAAACAGAGACAGACAGACAGACAGAGATAGAGACAGAGAGACAGACAGGGATAGAGGTTCACCAAAGAGCGTGAGGAACATTAACTGTGCAGTCGTGATGATTTTGTCGTAAGAGCGGCTTAATACAAATATTACTGCATGGATTGTGCGCAGAAAACTAGGTATCATAATCATACTCTTCTCCGCCGCTGTCTCTCTTCTTCACTTGTAAAATGTGGGTGCATGCTTCTGGATATGGACGTATGCAAATTAAGCCAGTTGAAAAATTTCCATAGCATTGATTAGAACAGTTGGTGTGTTTTTCTGGCTATGTGGCTCTGATGAGTTTCTCTTAAGAGGTGCTATATAAATTTGCAATTATGATTATGATTAAACTATAATGTTCTTGGGGTTAAAGGATCTTTCAATCATAGAAAAAACATGCCAAAAACAGCAATGTGAAAGGTTAAATAAAATACAGCCCGTAAAAACAAAGTTTTTTACTATATCCATCTAGTATCCTATAACGTGTACTCTGAAAATAGTCCGCGTTCATTTTACAACATAGCACGCTTAACGAGGCAGCGCGCCCATTATTGTTGCAGCCAATCACAACGCTGGCCAATCACAACGCTCCGTATCGGAAAAGGGAATTCCCCGATTCGAAAAGTTTAGTCCCCGATTCTATAAGCTAGCCTTTTTTTGGGGGAGCTGAAATTTTGATAGAATGAAGTGTGTGCGAGGGCGAGTCTGTATGCCAAGTTTCACGACGATTGAATGATTGTAAGTGATCGAACTAGTCGTCGCAAGATTTGACTTTTTAGCCTGTGGCTCAATCAATCAAGCAAACATTCAAGCAAGCAAGATTCCCGCAAGTTAAACTAGATGGATAAAAAGAGGACATCTTATGGATAAATTGAATATGGTATTTGAACCATACCTTGAGAGGTGAATGAATTGGTGATTAGCCTCATGAATGACAAAGACTGCTGCTTGTTAGACAGCAGTAAACCATGTTATGAGAATGCTAAAGGCACTACATAAATATTCAGATATATACACATAGAGCTGCATGACTTCTATTGTATTAGACTTCCGAGAAACAGTTGCACTGTTCATAAATATTTGTCATACAGCCAGATGGAGAATTGAAAGGAAAAAAGACAGCAAAAATAAAGGACAGATTTGTGATTTTTTCAGTTTAATTATGACATTCCAAAAGGAACAAAGCATGTGCAGTCTGTTTGGCACTGAACTGGGTTAGGAGAGTTGCTGTGGAAAGTTGTTTAGTGCATTTATGATAAGAAAAATTCAGCTGAAAATGCTTTTAATTTTCAGAAATTTATTTGTGAAACTTAAGCTGTGCAGTGATTGAAAAATGGTTGAAACGTTTATGTTAATTAAATCAAGTATTGAAATAAACTAAGTGAAGTCTGCTGATAGTTATGCACTCTCAAAGTCACTACGTGGCTTACAGTTTGTTGTATGCAATAGTGACTTGCATACAGGTATGATATTTAAAGCACACATGTCATTATATCGTAATTGGTGTAGAAGAAATAAAACTATAGCTCAAACTGAAATGTGATAATATTTGTTGCCCAATTTCAGCAAAAATTATTATTTATTAAGAAACTGAAATGTGATATTATTTGTTGTCCAAATTCAGTAGAAACTATTATTTTTTAAGAGTTAGTCGTTACATAATTATGCAAGCCCTTCATGGAAAAGTTATCCATCTTTGTTTCCATAACGAACATTTGAAAAACCTTTTGTTCTCTGGGCTGGTGTGTTGGTGGTTAATGGCCTCTTAGTTGTCTCATTGCGATTGTCAACAGGTGTGCTGCAGTGTGGCTGTGGAAAAATTGTATGAGCTGTGTTTTTGAAGTGTAATGAATAGTTTAATTTAGCAGCTGCCAAGGAGGTAAACATACAGATATATATGTAAAGGTGTCAGTGACAAAACTGATTACACACAAGTTAATCAGGAAATGAAGCAGGGCCAAAGACTGACGAAAGTTCTGGACCGAAGACCTGCACTAAACCCAGTTTACTGTTAGTTATTCATTAACTGCTAGAGGAGCCTCTGCTGCTGTTGTTGTTGAGCTAAAAAGGTGGCCATGGTTGAGGACTATAGAAATTGTGGCCTATTGACAGAGACGAATGATCCTTGATAGGACCAACTGACAATGTGGCAGTTGGTCACGGTGGTTGGCTGGTCGGGTCCTCCTGCTGAGTCATTGTTTATCTGCTGCTTGGATGATTCAGGTGTTCTGACAAATATTCATAGGATGTCTTGAGAAGTGCAACCAATCATTACGCACAGGAACTATGCCTAATGTGAATAAAAGTCACTAATTTCTGGTCTTTTCATTCTCGACATATTAATTATTGCATTTGAATTGCGCACAGGTGTGTGTGTGTGTGTGTGTGTGTATGTATGTGTGTATGTATGTGTGTATGTATGTGTGTGTGTGTGTGTGTGTATGTATGTGTGTATGTATGTGTGTATGTGTGTGTGTGTGTGTGTGTGTGTGTGTGTTTGTGTGTGTGTGTATGTATGTATGCATGTATGCATGTATGCATGTGTGTGTGTGTGTATGCATGTGTGTGTGTGTGTGTGTTGTGTATGTATGTATGAATGTATGTATGTATGTATGTATGTATCTGAACACTTATATAGCACATTTTCAGAACTTCGCAAAGGTGCTGTGACACGGCTATCTAAAAGATCTGAAGAGATCATAATGTCTCTGTTTATTTCATTCATAATGCTTTAACCATATCCTTCTGTGAATATCTTTTTCATGTGTACTATACAGAGAGCGCTTTACATACACTAGCGCAAGGAAGAGTTGATTTGTAATCATAAACTCTGTATTTCTCCAACAGAGGTAGTTTAAGTGGAAGCTTATTGACAGGTGTTCAGTCAAGTCAGGTCACTCTGCTCAGGCAAAGACTGGGTCAATTTCGGTTTCATATGTCATATGACATATTTCCAATGACAAGTATGAGATGACGAGGAAATAAGACTGATTGTACTGTGTACAACTACATTGCCTGAATAGGGCACCCACCTGTGGATGACAATTATGACTTAGCAGCATCTTGAAGTGGTTTCAGGCACAAATATTTACAAAAGGATGACAGTGCACACCTGCATGAAGCTGCTTCCTCTTATAGAATTGCGGCGGCTCTGGGTACCTGGGGTCCACTAATGACTTGTAAGAGATACATGGTTGCAGCCGAGGCCCATATATATTGCTTGCAGATGCTGCACAGTTTGACCTTTGAAGAAAACTCCTAGCAGCTGAAAGGGTATTGATTAGAAATACTGGTCATAATCACAAGGAAAACAGTCCAGCTGTGGTTAAATCAGAATAACAGACACCGGCAATCTCTCTCTCACTCTCTGTTGATGGTGTAGCATTTGTAGGTGGCTATCTCTGTGAATTAATGGTCACAACAACTACAAGCAAATTCAGAATAACTCTATAATTTACAACCTCATCGACGGATTGGTAATGAGCTACTTGGCCGATTTTTTTCTCAGGTTTCTCAGGTTTCTCGTACAAGTTTTTTTTTTTAGCTCTACCAATGTGAGCATCTAAAATTTACAATATCAATTCTGTAAGAATGATGACTGTTTAAGGTTTTTAGTTATAAATATAATCTGTTATGCAAGCTGGATTTAAATGGTTATTTTTAGTTTTCTTTTTGAATAAATGATGCATTATGTATGCATGTATAAATGATGCATGATGCAGCCTGTTGATATCTCCAGACACTAGAAGTATGTTATAAATAGCCTATTATTTTAGTAACATTTCTGGAAAAAGTTGTTGATGTACTTGCCTCATTTATTATTTATTTTCAAAAAGTGGCAATACTATATCTTTTACAGATTTTTGCCAGCTATAATTATGAATGCATGCATAACAAGTAATTGAAAATCTATGATCAAAATAAATAATGAGATTATAAACCTAAATGTGTAGCATACTGAGTTTATTAAGGCAGTCAAGCAGCCCATATCTTATTTATTTAGTGATACCTGTCTTACCATATCTGATTGATTTAGTCACTAAATTTTAGTGATACCTGTCTTGTTGTGTTTATTTTTTGTGTAAATAGTTTTAGTTGTAGTTAATGTATAATTCTGAAATAAAAGTAACACAATTTTTTTTATAGTTTTTGTTAATGAAAACACTTGGTCTTGCAGCAGAAGTAAAGCTGAATATCCTATTCAGTCGATGCCAGTGCGTGAATAAAGAGTGACAAATGCTTTGGCAGTGTTTACTTGTATCACTGCAACTGGAGCAGGAATATAATAGAACTAATTCACATTCAAATTGGTTGTCTGAGTTTAAAGCCTGCTTGCAGTATCAAGTTTCATGCAGGCTTAATGCCTAACAGAGGTCTCCAGCTGGCATAGTCTGTTATAATTTAGTGATAAACAGCTAGTAGCTATGGTTTGTCAGCTAAAAACTTAAGCAGTTATTTTAAGTGGAATGGTAGAAGTGGGTAAAGCCTACTCTTTCTGTTGTGGCATTTTGCAAACGATTGAAGACCCTCATGTCATCCAGCTACCTAGGTGCTTTTCGATGGATTTTCAGTTGGTCCAGTATACATGTATAATTAAGAATATTGTCACATTTTATCAGACTTAAAATTTCCATTCTACACAATAGCCATGTTTAGGATTGACTCTGTTGCATACCAAACAAGACTGTTGTTGATCATGAATTTCAACCTGTATGATCAAATTTAGCACCCTATTCACAGTGGTTTAAATTAAGTAATTTATAATTAATAAACATGGCCATTTATTAAGCATTGATTGGTGGTGACGATGTTGTAAAGGCAACGATCTACAGAGTGTTTCATATTATTCTCTTCCCCTCGAGGCTTCGTCATGTTGATTGTTTTCTCCACTGCTCCGTGCATTTTGTCAGAATTTGTCTGGATTCATGCTGCTGTTGGCAAAACACGACCACGCCAGCGTAAAATGCGCTTGGCTTCCGTGTTCCATTGAGGGCAGTAAGAGCCTGGCTTTCTGGCTGACATCCGTAACATCTCGTACTTTATAGAACAAATAACGGCCGCATCTGCGACATCTGTTGTACTGGAGTACAGATGAAAATGGCTTCTGCAGTACCAACGGTATTATTGTAATCAGAGATATTACAAACACAAAATGTACGGTATCAAATTATGACTAGCAGTGTTGCGCCTTCAGAATGTTCCACAGCGGCTGATATCTATCTGCAGCTTCAATGTAATTACTTAGTAAGAAGAAGGAGATTGGCGAGTAGTTCTTTCAGTTAGCTCTGCGAGGCAGGCATAGTTAAGAAGTCTTTGCAATTTTTTCTTAGAAATGGCATATGAGGGTGGGTGATCAGTCTGCCGTCTGATCTTCACGCTGACATTTTACGGTTAATGTCTACAAATTTATAGCAGTTTCCTGGGACGCGAATGAAACCAAAATCTTGGAAAAAATTTCTGCATTGACAGGAATTTGAACCTCTGACCTTGCAAGTGACAGCCCAGCATGCTAACCACCAGACTGTAGTGTGGCAGTTACTCAGTGGAAATACTGTTTGTAATAATAGATAATGGTGCGACTAAAAGCCACGCTCATTTACATTGACAGGGTAATTTTTAATTTGGTGTTATTGTCTGTGGTAAGATCAGGTAATTGAGTGGTGCGTCATACGGGAAGAGTACAGTTCATCGTATAATGCAGTTTTCAGCTAGTCTAAATGTCAGTGTATCCATGATAACAAGACAGGTGTTTGTGCATCTTGCATACAATGTCTAAGATATTAGATATCATACAGGAAAACTGTTTTTTGTCAACATCTACGGTCGTTTTATTTAAATTTTTTCAGGATATAAATTCCAATCACGTTTGTAACTATTAATAATGCTACATGTACTAGTTTAACTGTAAGAAACCTCTTGCAAAACACTTCTAGAGCATCTGTTGAAAGCAAATCAAGAATTGAGTGACAGACAGGATACTGGGCTCCTACTACCTGTAATCATTACCCCAATCCTATCAGTGATCGCTTTTGTCGTAATTGTCTTCGCCGTTGTCGTCATCTTTACGACTTCCTTTGTTAGTATCACAGGGTTAAGGAGCGGCTAGAAGGGGCGGGGAAGACGTTTTTGGATGGAATTTCTTTTGCAGCCGACGTTTGAACGATGGGCTTTTACTGGAACACACCAAGCAGTAGCAGCAGCAGCAGCGGCAGCGGCGGCACCAGAGGCGGCAGCAGAAGCCGCACGCTGGATGCATGCATCAATACTGATTTGAACATGACTTGGTGTGTGTGTGTAGAAGCGGCTGCCTTCTGAAGCATACCGTAATGTCCGGTGCGCTTATGTGGTCCGCAGATTGCTTATTCTCTGTGATTTCGGATATCTCATCCTAATTCTTCAGACCTTTTCAACTTGATTAGTCTTTAAAGTGTCTACAATAAGACGGATTTCTACCTCAATCATTACTGACTGTTACTTATTTCACTTCTCTGTTTACTTCTGCCTTTGTATGTTTAAACATCCAACTCGAAACTCTAACCTAAAAATTTGAGCTTCTCTTTTAAAAAGCTAATCTTACAGCTTGTGATGACCTGGTTTAACTGATAACCACTCTAACATATTTTGGCACAACTGCCTTTTTTTATTGATGTACAATTCACTTTGTTCAGTGATGTGCATTGCTTTCATTCACTTAATTGTTTATGGTGACATTTATGTATTTACCCTGAACACTAAAAACTGATAAAGTCTGTGGCGATGGTGATGATAAACTTAAGACTTCCGTGTTCACTAAGACCTGTCCCGACTAGCAGTTTATTGTGTCTGATGCCTGCCCTTGTAGCAGCAGTATGGCTGTGTTATGGTGCCTTAGAAATTGTCATTATTATTATTATCATCATCATCATCATCATTATTATTATTATTATTAATTATTATTATTAATTATTATTATTATTATTATTATTGTTAATTATTATTATTATTATTATTATTATTATTAATTATTATTATTAATTATTATTATTATTATTATTATTGTTAATTATTATTATTATTATTATTATTATTATTATTATTATTATTATTATTATTATTATTATTAATTATTATTGCTGTTCATCCAGACTTCATAACTAAAATTGGTCAAAGAAGGCTGGATATAATGCTTAAGTACAATTGGGGGAAGAGCCTAAGAGGGTTTAGGTGAATGGTAACACTCTGGTGCGAAGAGCAGAAGATCAGCATGGACCCGGAATCATTATTCCCGCTACCCTCCCAAATGTCGACTCAGCCTTTCATTTGCAAAGTGGCATTGGCAAAATGAGCAGGACATGATGGGCGCCTTGCATGGCTGCCATACAGTTAAATTCGACTCCTGTAATAACTTCTAATCATCAATTCATACTATGACTTGTAATCATACTGCAGTGTGTAAGTTTGAATAATAAACACCTTATGGAACTGTGCTAAATATTTGTGCCTGATGTCTTCATTTTACAAACAGTCCAATTGACAGTTTCTCTTTGTTTCATCTCTGACATTCTTTATTTAGCTTCTGTGCCATTCTAACAGCTCTTATAAATATATACGATTTATAATAAATAATATTATGAGACACTGAATAGAGTTGCTGAGAGTGTGTTACACACCCATTGTACCTGCATTGTTTGTCCCAGTTTTAGCTTTCATAAGCTAAGACCAGCGACATCTGACCTATTTTGGATCAGTTAGACTGAACTTTGACCCATGTTTTCCAACTGTCATCTGGGCGTTCCTGCTAACTGTCAATCAGATAATTCAGTTTTCCTGTAAACGTATTTATACTTTTGCTGTTTCTATTTTATACATTTGCAGCAAGAGCCCTTTTGAACGTAATATAGTTAGTTCATTTGATAAGCATTGGCTAATTGTTTGAAGCTATGCAAATATTCAGGCTGGTTTTATTGCATTTGATTGTATAGGAGACTAGGAGTGTCCTGTTTTGTTTGAACAATACAAGAGCTATATATTAAGAAAATTTGAGTAAAACAGTAAAACATGGTTGGTAGGTTTTTTCAACAATGGGGTGCAGTGGTGTGACCCTTGCCATATCCGTTCACCCTGGATTGTACACCCAGTTGTGTTCATGTTTTCACAAGAGGTTACAAGGCTATATGTGTGTCTAGGTACTCCAAAGTTTTCTGTTATGTTGGCCTTTAGCCCAAATTATACACTGTAGCTCTACAGTCCATTCTGCTCACTCGCTTTTGTCATTTCATTCACGACTTAAGACTTATCATTTCAAATTGCTTATCCACCTTAGGCTGCATTCTCTCTTAGTGGACTGACCTAATGGATATGGACCTGATCACTGCTTGGTTGTTAATACTAATATTTATTCTCTAATGAAGCGCCTGACAAACGCACTGCACTGTACACGTACATGTTATGACGATTAAACAATTCACAAGAACGCAAATTACAGAAGACATAATCAACAATGCCTTATGCATTAGAAGTTACCATTACTAATTACAATTATGATTTGCAGTAGAAAGTATAGATGACAGAGCATTATATTTAAGTAGTCCATATTACGCAATACTGTATTCTTAGTAGTGCATTGATTTTATATAGGTCTGCTACTGTAGAAAGAGATATATTTTTTATATAATGTTTAGCTGGAAATTTCCGTTAGTATGAGTGCCGATGCAATATGCATTGTGAACTATGGTATGCTGAGCCTGCTTTAACAAGTCATTTGTAAGTAATCAATATGCCTACATAATTATGTTCAAAATTGTTGACAGTACTTAAATTGAAGGATCAGCTATTAAGATCAAGTCAGTGGCATAACACTTTAGACCATAATTTATAAGATGTTCTTTCTATATAGACATATGCAGGTTCACAGCTCTTGCTAAAGGTTGTTATCGTCTATTAAAGGCTCCATTGATCTTTCTGATTTAAGTAGTATGCTATCGAGTTCTTCATTGTATATTATATATCTATATATATTATATATGTATATGTATATACAATCACTTGCATTGTAATAATATGTACCTATGATTTTTGTCTTATATATGCCAGCTATATTAAAGATATATATATATAATTATTTATGTATTTCTATGCTTGTATATGTATATACATGCATTGTAATATGTACCTATGATATTCTGTCTTATTTGCCAGCTATATATATATATATATATATATATATATTTATACATGTGTGTGTGCAGTATATATAAATGTTAACTATGTGTATATGTGCACAAACTTGGGGAACAGTATATGTGATGCTATTCTTGGAAGTATTTTACTTTTGCCTGGAAATATCTTGATGCTTGGTGGAAGGAAATATATGAGTGTTGACGATGATATGTCCAATGCGATGTAGCCAAGTACTTTCCAATAAACAGACATACATTGTTTGATAAGAAGCTTTGTTGTGTCAGACAATGAGTGTATCCTTTGTTACTTGACAGTTTCAGTCTCTAGTCTTAATAGTATCTGCTGATGGCAGACAATTAAATGAAGAATTTGTAGATGAATGTGTCTGGTTAGAGATGTGGTATGCACTGCACCAAGCAGGAAGGAAAAGTTTCTGAAACACACTGTTTCAATATCTAAATGAATGGTTGTGTGTTGTTATAAGGCATTTAATTCAGAGTGCAGCAAACACCAGAGAGCACAGATCATATTAGGCAGAGGTTTGTTTTGGAGTGTATATAAACAGGCAAGTTCTGTGTATTTTAAGAGTCTGTGAGTGGATTATGGGTGTTCCATGCATATGATGTAATTACGGTGTCCTAGCATTAGTGACTAAGGCTTCTTGTACTTATAGCCTTCTCTTTGGAGTCTCTCTTAATCCCATATTTCACCACAAGAAAGGAAATACTTCTTAGAAAGATTTAACAAGCTTATTTCTCTATTGAGTGTTTTCAGCTACCATAGGTTAGCAGGCTCTGTTGTTAACCCGTAGTTGAAATGCACAGTTAAAATTGCAATTGAAGAGAGGGAGTTCTATTCCCTGCCATAGGTATTTAAGAATTTCTGTACCTGTATAGCTCGTAGTGAACTGACAAAAAATAGATACATCAGTTGTCAGTGGGAAGACCATATGTCAGAGGAAAGGACTGGCCACCCACCCTTGTTTGCTAGCGTTAAGAAAATGAAGAGTCCATGGCAATTAAATCCAAGACTATACCTCAGAGGATTAGTTTAAGAACTGCTCTTCTTTTTAGTTATCATTTTCTGCCTTTTTCCTTGCTTGTTTTCTTATTTGCTTGCATTGTGCCTCTGAGTAGGTCTCTTGAAGAGGCACTATATAAATTCTTGGAATGAATGAATGAATGAATGAATTTCTGTTCATTTCTTCTTTGCTGCCCTTTGTATATCTTCCTGTTTCTCTAATTTTTTCACCTTTCTTTATTTCTTATTTGATCGATTATTTCCTTCTCTTTTGTAGTGGTTTTCTTCCTTAAATTTCGGTTGTATTTGTTTCTCTGTTCCTTCTTTACTGATTATGTCGACCATTATTTCATTTAGCTGTGTCCTTCAATCCTTCCTTCTTCTTTGAGTCTTTCCATCCATTCTATGGTGCTTCCTTCCACATGCCAGAGTGGTAACAATCAAACACCAGCATCTGATTTATCATTCCGTGAGTGCTGGAGCTGTCTAAGTGCCCCCTTCCATCTCTCCATCTCGCCCGCTGACTGCTGCTGCAGCTGTGCTCTGGTCGTCCACCTTTCCATCCATCCGTGGGATTTGCTTGGTTCTATTTCTTTCCAGGGGAATGCAGATAGCACATGAGCTCCACAGTGGAGTTGAGATCCTAGGAAACTTGTCTGGATTGGGTCCTTTCAGAAGCGCTGGGAGTCCTTTGAATCACTAACCAATGACATTTCAGGAATTGGTGAAATAGCAGACACGAGTTTTAGCAATCAATATCCTGATTCCTCACTGACTGCAGCCGTAATATGTCCATGACTAATCAAAGGCCAAGTACATACCTGCCTATGTATAGATATTATGAATTTCCATTGCCCTTGTGACATCCTACACCTTTGGCCCTTAATATCTCTAGTACTTTGTACTTCTGCTGGCTCTGAATATCATGTCGTTTATTAGGGCAGCATTTTATATATATATATATATATATATATATATATATATATATATATATATATATATATCAGCTTATATTATGACATTATAAGCAGCATAAAGACAGATATTTAAACTCTTATTTGCTGTGACTAGAAAATTTCCATATAAGGTCCAAAGTTTATCCTGTGACATTCCCTGGTTAAAGATACAACCAGAAATAATCTATGAAGTACAGTATGTGTGACATTTGGTTAAAAAAATTCTCAACGCTAAATTTACGAAAGACAGTAACTAATAACTTCCTCAATAATTGTTGCAGTTCTATAAGAATTGCAATTTCTGTTGTTGTTATTGCAGTTTAGCTGCATTCATTCATAATACATCGCAATGCAAACATTGCTATTATGTTCTTTTATTGACAAGTTTTCACAGGCATGCTCTACTGGGCCTACTTGTTTGAGAAAACAGCAGTTGGCTGTATTTATAGATGGGCCATAAAACACTTAACTGAAATAGGTGTACTAATCTTGTAACAAATTAAAGCTACATGTACTAAATTTTATGCTAATTACAAAAACGTGTATTAATTTACTAATATCCGGTTGTACAAAACAATGCTGAAATCTAGAATGCAGCCTGATGTGACTCCTTTTTAGAATTCAAAGGTGCATCCTGGTGCTAAGTATTGCTGACTGCCATTTCCAAATGGGGAACACAGCTGCCAGGTCACAGGGGCATTTATGTGGGTGTTTAATGCCCCTTTTTATCTAGTACAGTTCTCAAGATCAAAAAATAATGCTTGTCAGTGAGGGGTCTGCAGAGCTCAAGTGATTTATTGAGTTTGGTGGAGACACAGCTAAGACTTGTCAGTTCTGTTACCCTTGCTCATTATTTATTTGTGCTTGGCTAGCTAGATCATTGGCACTTTCAGCTGTTTTTAACCATGCACTTTGATCATTCAATAGTCAATACAGAACTAATGATTTACAAATTAGACATTATTTTAGTTATATTGTTTTAGTGACATTTGAATCATGAATGCACTGTTGATGACAGTGTCTGTCATCAGTTTGTTTTATATTTCTGCATGTAAAAATTTCCAGGATTTCACAGTTTCTTCGAATACAATAACATTATGGTAAGATTTGTTGAATGTTTTGTGGCTGGGGCATCATGAATATTCAATAACTGCATGATACATCATGAATATTCAATAATTGCATAATATCTAGTGTGTAGTTAGCAACTGTTGAGCAAATAGTAAAACAGAGGATATTGATTTCATGATGCACTGTGATTAAATATTGACAGTTAACTAGCCTTTCTAATTTGATGGTATCTCTTTTCAATTCTGATGTTGCATGCTACAGAAGCCATGAATTGAAATTTCAGCCTTGCTGTGTAAAATTAGATTAATTAAGAAGTGAAAACTAAAAACTATAAAATTATATTTCGTGGTATTGGATTTCATCTGAGGGTGTATGATTTCAAGATGATCCAACAATTTATCTGTGACATTAGCTGTTTGTTACTTGAATAGAATAGGTTCTAATGTTGGCAGTCATTTGACAGTAGCAAGCTTTTAAAAAGCTACGTGGTTTAAGCTACCAAGTGATTTGGTGTATGGCCAGGATTATTTGAATATAATCAGATGTAGGTAAATAGATATTCTTAAATAACCCAGAAGACGCCCACATGTAAGAAATGAACAGTGCTCAAGAACTGTAGCAACAGTCATGGTGAAAGAGTTAAATGGTGAACAAAACACAGATACTAATTATTTTAGTAATATTATTATCTCTCATTAGAATAATTGTACTTTTCCAGATGGTCTTGCGGATAAAGCCCGAAATTCCTGAAATAACACCCCTTCACATAACATTTTAATTCTTGAAGGATCATTTCTGTCTCTGGTTTACAAAAGAGTAATAATTATTATTAATGGCAACAATAACTATTGTCATATGATATCTTTTATAATATTAAGTTTTTGTTACCATTTACTTAATTTATTGTAATTGTTGATGTCTAATTATGTTTATTATGCTTGTCAATTAATTATCTTATATAATTACTTGTATTATTGCTATTATTATTATTATTATAACCTACTGTTTAGAACCTGGGTCGTGTTCAAAGCAGGACATGAGGGTAGAGTTACAGTATTGTGTAGAGCTCTATGTGATGTTGGCTGAGGACTGATGCTGTATATTATGCAAGACCAGCTCAGATTCACCATTCATTTGGGCTGTTAGTTCCACTGAAATCTTGCAATTGCATAATAGACCTTGTGATGTAGCTGAAGTCATTACAGGGGGGAGCAGAAACTAATTAACTCTTTAGCCTAAATTACCCTGATTGCTTGGAGCAATCCTACCTGTTTAATCATGAAATTATGTCTTCTGAGACTGAGTGTTATATGAATACTTAGGATTTAGTAGCCTTGTAACTGAAGAACAGTTTAATTTAGTATAACTTAGAAACGAACCAAAACACTGTTAGAGTGTTCAGAGTGCTCCTGCTTGATGGCATAGATTGCCATAGGCTACAGGCTTTCAGGTGAAATTGAAAGCACTGTGGCAGTTAGAAGCGATTCACAATGAACCTATGCAAAGCAAGACTTCTTAGTGACCTACAGCCGTGACATCTCTTGTACCTCTGTGACACTTTCCTATATGCCTTTTCACTTCAAACAAGTCACCAAATGCAAACCACTTGTACCTTATGAACCACTTGTGGATTTATGTGGTAAAACAACAGTCATAAACTTATGCTTGGCAGTTAAGATATCTCTTAAAAAATCTAGCTAACTTAGTTCAGAAATGCTTGCTCAGTAGTGCAAACCAGGAAATCTTGAAACTACCAAGTCCTACTGTAGTTGAACATTGCCACAGTGCAACTGTGTTTGTAATGAAACAGAAAATACCCCTTTTAAAAAGACTATACTCACTATAGCCATGTTTGTGCACAATATATGTATATACTTGTGGCAGATGTGCAGATATGTGAGTGTACATACATATGCATTTGATTTAAGGTATGTACTCGTACATAGGTACTGGAAAATTATTTAGTTTTTGTAAAAGCCTGTGAAATGCTTTAAAATGTGCTATTCAGAAGCTCAGATAAATGCATACATAAATACTTATCTAAAGCAACTCTAAAGCCGGGTGTTCACAACTAGAACACATTTTTAAACGCCTAATTGTAACACTAATAGAACGCGTCCGGGCGTTTCTAATGTTAACGCTGGCGTTAAGTTTTTGAACACTAGTGTTATGATTATTGAACACCTATATGACGTCACCAATAGAACGCGTCCGGCGTTTCTAATGTTAACGCTGGCATTAAATTTCTGAACACTAGTGTTACGATTTTTAAACGCTTCATGGGTGTTCTACTCGTTAACGCATGACGTGTTCAAATGCTTTAACGCGTAAATGTAACACTAATAGAACGCGTCCGGGCGTTCAAACCCTGCTCTAAACGCTAGTGCTCATGAACGGAACACAACAATGTGCTCTTCATTAACACTAGTGTTCCCAACCTATGAACACTTGCCATAACCACAAATTTTCAGAGTTGAGAGAAAACACGTATATATATAATTATATACATAATATACAATACAATATAACGAAAGCAATTGCATGTATAGGCCTATAATACATTCAAAAATTAAGACAAAATATTAGCACAGCTATTATATGAAAGTCAGAATTGAGATATAAACTAATCATACTTCAATGCAATTGCACACTAAGGGTTCGACCATAAAGGACGCCCCAAAAGTACCTCCTTTGGACCTTCCATCACCCTTTGTCCGCTTTTGGCCTTACTCTCCCACTTTGCAGACGTTTGCACTCCAAAGCCAGGTAACAGTTATAATGCACTAACATGCCGAAGACACCCTTACAAAACTCCTTGTTCTATATCTTAATTTATAAGCATATGCATAATTGAATTGTCTGAATATATACTTGCTATTTGAAACTTGAAAGTAAAGCAATTTTCCATACGTTAATTACAGCACTCAAAGCTGTAAAAACTGAATCAATGTCTCCCATCTTATAACTGAAGTTGGTGCTTAAGCAGGTTGAACTAAAAGCCTTGCACATGTACATGTAGACCCATCTGGACGTCTGCTTAAGCCATAAGACTTCCTCCCTTCTCCGCATTTGCATGACCCTCCCTTCCTCCCTCTCTCCGGATATCATATATATGTGAATGACCCACAACCAAGTCTCATGGATATTTAAATTTAAATCCAAATGCTAATTAAAAATATAAAAGCACACATGCAATTCCAACAGAATATAGAACTACAAATATCCTAAATTAACTAGAAATTAATTACAATGCCATTGACATTGATGATAATTGTTAACATTCAAATTTCACATTCAACTTTAGCACCTGAAAATCCTGCAAATAATGGTTCTTTAAGATTTTATTAGTGTCACAGGATAAGACGTGGTTAATCGTCGGGTAATGACTCCGGCAAACTTTCCATAACAGCACAGTTTCGTAATAAAAGATTTCAACTGCTTGCTGGTGTCCTTCACATAATTGTCAGTTTGGAGAACGCCCAAAAGATTAGCATAAAACCTAGAGTATTCGAGGTCGAAAACATAGTTTGAGACAAGCAGCAGCAGGGTGGCACTCAGAATATTGGTCTTTGGCACTTTAGTCACAGCTGTGTCACCCACAATGAAAATGCGGGTATGTCGTCGCTCACTGTCAGAACAACGATATGCAGGGCTCACTCTCCGCTGTCTCCAAAGACTGTGCCACAGCATTGTCTGCAATGATCTGAAACAAAGTGCACAACATTCAAAATGACTAGTACTACAGTATGTGTAAAAATGTAATAGATGACGTTTGATTGAACATTATGCACATTGAAAGGCAGGCATGAAGACACAAAGAGAAGCAATTGTACAAGTCATCATTGTCCTATTGTTTAGGTACACTGGATAGGTTGCAAATATCAAATATGGAAATATATTTGAGCAGTTGAAAATGTATCAATTTTAGTTTATAAAATGGCTTGAACATTCAACTAATGAAACTGTTATAGGCCTAATATCCTTAAAAAGAACTTACATTCAAGAGTAATTTGCAAACCATGATTATTAATTATTTCTTTTCACCATGGCACATTGAATTGCTCCTTGCATTTTGTGTAAATTTATAGCAATGAGAAATTGTGATAAAAATTAGACCACAGAAAACTTTCTGAATCAACGGCCACTGACCTTCAACACAACTATTACAGAGGAAGCTGGAAAATGCTGGCCTCTTTCCTTCTCACTTCCCTGGCTGAAATGTGTCTCGTGCTCTACAAGCGAACTGCACGAGTAACATTCGGCCAGCACCCTATACAAAAAGAGACCAGACATAACTATAATCGAAATCGTAATAATCTCCAAACTTCTAATGCGCCACTCGAAAGCCTGTTTTGAAATTGAAGTGTTTTAAAGAGACTTTTGGGATCCAATCTATTATCTATTCTAGCAGTTACACTGTCTACTTAATAATCAACTCTAACATCAACTTTACATTTTTAAAGCTGTAAAGAATAAAAAAAAATCACATTTAATTATAAACTTTATAAATTCCCAAATGGAATCAGAAGTTGCGATATTACAAGGACTATGGCGTCTTAAAGTAGGCCTACATTGCAATTTGCTACTGAATATTATGACGTTACGTTTGCACATTTCGTGCAGAGACATACTCACGCTTGTGTAGTTTTACAACAATTTTAAGCACATAATGAACCTGTCCATAAGATTTCTTTTTTCCGTAATATCGTTTAAAATTAGTCTTCAGCATAGAAGTACTTCAAATTCAAAACATAACCGACAACCACGAAAGTGGGTCGCGTACGTATACACGTCATTAATATTCATGACCTTATGGTTGGGCCTCGATGGGCGCATGGTTTAGCTTGCTTTGCAAAATGAAAGAATATATCATAAGCAAAACGAAACACTAGATTGTATTATAATATCTCAATTTCATAAAAAAATTCTACTGCGATGCCCGACTGAATACATAACACAACCGCAGCGAACTATTTCGCGGACGAAGACGTGATTAATATTCATCATGTCGTGGTCAAAGATTGAACGCATGCGTTCAAATATTGAACGCATGCGTTCAAATATTGCAGCCCAACAGGTCCTTAACTGAACGCCGGTGTTCAAAAATGCAGCTCCAACGTAGCCTACACTTGTATTCAACTTATTTCACGTACAAATGCTATAGGAATTAAAAGGTTATTCATGCCATTTATAATTGTTTTTGATCTATACGATTCAGTGTTACATGTCGATTTTGATTGTTAGCCTATATCGCGCTAGTAGCCTAGGCCAATCGTTGTTTGGCAGTCTTCTGACTTGATTTCGATAAAAAAATTTAATCATTTAGGCTACATAATGAATTCTGCATTTCTAAGCAGGCCTATCATGGAGAAATTTTCCCTTAGACCTATTATACAGTTTCAGCGTCTTTGACGTAAGCTACATGTCTGTTTGCCGTAACTTGAACGCACGACGCGTCGTATTGAACACGCGTGTTAATATTTCTGAACGCCCGTGTTCATTTATAGAACGCGTCAGATGTGCTGCCGGACGCGTCCGGCGTTCTGAGGATTTACAGTCATGTATAAATATCTGTGCCAGTATATAGTTTTAGTGTGCAAGCTGCCTGAAGACATAATGATATGCAAGACTAGAGAAACTTTAATATTTATGCATATATAACACAAATATACACAAATATACACACACACTTATTGTTAAGTTTTGTATGCTTGTATGTATGAATGCTAACATGCATACATTGCATACATGCATACATAGTACAGTGTACCAGTATATCTTGGGGGTATACATTTTTTTCTATATTTAATTTGTAATGGCTACAATAATATAAGCTCATGTACAAAGTTGCCTATCTGTTTCTGTTATTTAAAATTTATTAGCATTGTGGAGAATAATATACTGAGAACAATGCACACACTATATGGTAGATGCTTCATTATTATTATTATTAATGTTAGTATTATTATGACTATTAATATCACATTACACATACTTTTTACATTATAATGCAGCACTCTTGAATAAGCTGGTGCCCTACACTTGGCTTTCTAGTGACGCTTTAGAAGTTTGGAGATTACGATTATGATTACAAATGTGTAATATAGTATAGATAGTAACATAATGTAACTAGAGAGCTTAAAAACTATCATGATAATACAAATATTATTATTAAATGTTTCACGTATTTTCTTCTGGGTATTTTGAAGAAGGTCAATTTATGACTGTGTGGCGTGTGCCAAAGATCAAACTGAGATTTTGTAGATGATGATACTGTGGGAATGAAGAGAATTTCTAAATAGGCAGATAATGGAATTGAACTATATCATCATTATATTTAAGTGTCTGACTTGACTTTCTTGTTAATTAAACAACAGTAACAATAACAATAAGTCAATAACAACAATAAGTCAATAGCGACAATAAGTCAATAACGGCAAGGCCTTAGGCCTAAGTGAACTAGAATTTCCTGTTGCTATGCTTTGACAGTCTTTGTTAATGCTCGATAGTCTGGGTGTCCGTGTCTCTGCCTTCTGCCCGGCTGATTGCCAGCGTGGCTGACTGTGTGGCTGGCTGGCTGATCTTGTGTATGCCTTGTTATCAGGCAGCCTTGTCAGAGGACAATGATTGATAGTTCTGTATATGGCGGCAGGCCCTATGCCACCCCAATCGCTAACACCTGTCTTCTGCTACTGCTGAACTTTGTAGGCAGCTTTTGTCCGGGCAAACACAACTTTAATCTCGAGTTGAATATAGATTTGTGTAATAGAATTACAAGTTAGCATATGCCTATGTATGTGGAGCGGTATATTGTTTCGGCAGTGCATATTTATATGTTTTAATGGGAGTACCTACATCTATAAACTCAAGCTGGGAAACAGTGATATGAAAATTGCTTGTGTGGATGTAATTAAATCTACTTTATGAAAAACAAATGAACAACTTCTTTCCTATAAAAATCCATCAAAATTTATCCTCATTTTGTGCAGATATATTGCCTCGAAACGAATTGCTATTATAATTGAGAGGAACTGCAGCAGTAAAATTGATTACGTTTCAGCTTATTTATAGAGCGCTGGTGTCGATAAGCTATTTTTGCCCGAGATCATTGATACATGTGACCACTGCCTCCAGTTGTTGTTATGCTCACACATAGGCTGTATCTCCTAGAATATGCTCTCATCTGAATGTATGTTATTCAAAAAGTGACTGAGTAATAACATTTTTTATTTGTTTGCCATGAAATTTAATCTCTGAATGAACCAGTTTCTTCAAAGGCTTTGTGACTCATATTACTGTTATGCAACATTAACTTTACAACCATAATCAGGTTTAGCCATTTTTAAATTGTACAGTCTTGTGAACAGAAATATTAAGACAACATCACCAGTTATTTGCCTTAAGTTGAATAGGAATTATATATATATATATATATATATATATATATATATATATATATATGTATATACGTAATTTATGTAGCACCTGTTAGAATCACACAAGGTGCTGCCTTTGCACATGCTGCTGACATTAAGTGAATCCTGGTGTTTCAGTTTAAATGTGTCAGTTTGGAAAGTTTGCATTTAGTTGCAGGAAAGAAAACCTTAAATGAGTCAGAAGTTACTATTTATAAACTGACATTTGCAAATAGATGAAGGTGAAATGTGAAAGGTGAAATGCAAGATTGAAAACAAGATTACTGAAAGAGCAAATGAAATTGGATCGATGAACTATTTTGAAATGGTGCATTGCAAGCTGTATAATCTTACAAAAAATTATGAGTACTGGTATTGAAAATATTGATGCAAACTATTTACCTATGCTAGAATAATTTAAGCACTCTGCCCTATTTGACAAAATCTCCACTCTTGATATCCCAGACCAAATCTATAACTGGCTAGTTGAATATCATCTTGAACGCTCACACCTCACTATATTCAAAGGTCACTCTTCATCTCTGCTCAAAATCAATGCTAGTATAGTTCAAGGCTCTGTCTTAGGACCTACCAATTTCTCCATTACTGGTTCAGACCTGCACCCTGCTCAGCCCCTTAATCTTATGCTCAAATTTGCAGACGACACTTACCTCCTTACTGGTTCCTCTCAAGCTCATACTATTCCATCTGAACTGCATTTAATCTCTACCTGGGCTTCTGTCAATAATCTTACCTTAAATAGCTCTAAATCTAAAGAAATGATCATTTTCCGCCCTCGACACCAATTTGACCCTCCTCCTCCATTGCCTAGTATTACCCGAGTTAAAACTTTGAAAATACTGGGTGTCATCCTTCAAGATAACCTCAAACTCACAGCCCATATAGACCACCTGACAGCAACTTGCTCCTCCTCTTTTTATGCTATAAGAAAACTCAAAACCCATGGCCTTTCTTCCTCATCCATCCATAATGTAACCAAAGCCACTACCGTTGCTAAACTTCTATATGCCTCCCCATCCTGGTGGGGTCTCACGCTGGCTTCCGATAAAGAACGCCTGGAAAAACTCCTAAAAAGAGCCAAACGCCTTGGTTACCTAGAGCAATCCTTTCCAACAGTCTCTGAACTTGCCAATATAGCCGATGCTAAACTCTTTTCTCCATATTACACAACCCTAAGCATGTACTTCACCAACTCCTACCTCCACTCCGACCCCTCTCCTCTCACCAACTAAGACCTAGAGCACACAACCATATTCTCCCACCAAAGGACAACTCTCAATTTATTCCCAGATCATTATATAAAAATATTTACTAGTTTATCCTAAAATCTTCTAATCGAACTTTAATTATCCATTATCACTCATGTTAACATTTCTGCGTTTTTGTCAGATTGTTTTTCTAAATTAAACGAACGAATATATATATAGAAATTTATTTGTTTCAAAAATGTTTTAATATTTCTAGAAACATCAAAATTTTTTATACATTTACAATTTTTTAAGCTCTGATGCTTGAAAATGAGCAGTTTTATTAGGTATTTTATAAATTTATTTCAAAAAGTTTTAATATTTTTAGAAACATACTAATTTTGTTGTGTATTTTATGCATTTAAAATTTTTTAAACTGTTCCATACTTCTGATGCCTAGAGTATGAATAGTTTGATTAGGTATTTTGGAGAGGCATTAAGTGAATCGATATATTAATCCTGCCGTACATCGCATCACGCTTCACATATAACCAGTGTAAAGGTTACTCCAGGCACCTGAACTGGTGGTTTTCCATTCATTACCCTTGTCTAATGGCTTCCAGTGAAATGTAATTTGTGCTGTTACGCTGCCTGCTTTTCCCCAGGCAAATATTGTTATTTTCCCTGCTTTGCTAAGTACTTATTTGCCATCTATCGATCCAATTTCATTTGCTCTTTCTCTAATCTTGTTTTCAATCTTGCATATCACCTTTATTCTGAGTCATCTGAGCAGACAATCTGTTTCTGGCAAGCTAAGCTGGGCAGGTTTCAGTCAAAATCTCAGGGTGCCATTTCGAAATGTGTCTTTCTAGCAGCAGTCAGGTCTCGGCTGAGCAGGATGCAGCATTCGTGTAAATGACAGATACGGAACGCGTAGAGCCGATTTCCGCTTTTGTTAAAGGGACCGTGATCAATAGCATTTATTATTCCTGTCGCACCAAAAACTCACTTCTAATATTGTTCTGTCTGGTCATCCATACCGTGCACAAGGCAGCCATTCGCCTTGAAATATAAGGATGTCTTTATGTAAGGGCCAAGGTATTTACAATGAATGCTGAGATATCGTGCGTTTGAGACCTGATTTAATAAAGCAGAAACCGTGAGCAATAAAGTCTTACCAATGGCATATGTGACTCGTTAATTTCAGTTTAATAAATGTGCATTTATAGTTGAACAGGTGGCTGAGAAATGTTTGCTTTGTCTGTGCATTCAATCAATGCAAAGACATAAAATAATTTTGATAAAAATCTTTGCAGTAATAATAGCTGTCTTACGTTTACACATAATAGTAAAAGTAATTAGTAATATTCAGAAATAATAGAAATCTAAGCTGCAATTTTAGATCACTTTGAGCAAATCGCTCGCATTGTTTGCTTAGTAAATTCTTCACTATGAGTGGACTTGAGACTTTGATTTCTTTTGAGAGCATAATAAAGCTAACAGTGATCTGTGAAATGTTTTACTGAAAGCTGGTTGTGCTTCTCTTCCAAGCATTTGACATGTATCAAAATATTCAGGCTTCCTGCTAAAATTGTTCTGGTGAAGGTCATACAGGGGTCAGAGCAGACACAATGGCTGACTGACTAGGTTTTTATGAAGTTCATCTGTGGATGTACACAGACTTTATTATGTTTCGTAAATTTGGCTAATAAATGGTAAAAGATTGCAGTGCTGTAACATTGTTCAGCTTTAAGACTATAGGATATATATGAAATCGCTCCTTACATAAACCGTTCAAGTTAGCTGACTCATGCCCTGTTTGAATTGGGAAATAGGGGTCAGCCATAATTGATTGTGTGATTAATAACATCTTAATCACTGGTTTCATATATTCTGACATCCGTGTAATTTATGATTCTCACAGACTTCCGGTGTCCTAATACAGAGCTATATTGTGTAAGTAGCTTACTTCAGTATGTCAGCACAACTTGACATCTAGCTTACTAGTAACAATCTAACATAATATTATGTATTATAATGGAGATTATTAGTGCTAAAAGGTGGCATTTCCATTGCTGATTGGGTATTAGGCTTTTAAACAGCACTATTCTAAGAAAAGAAATAATTCTTTTGATGTTTCAGTTGAAAATTAAATGAAGTTATATAATTTTTAGTCTGTTAAGTTATTCAGTGATAAAATTTCTTTTGCACTTAACACGTACGTGTATATGCCTAATTAGCTTAATGATAAATGTTGTCAGGTAAAATAATTCTGATGGCTACTTTATGATGGCTACTCTGCAACAATCAAGGTAACATCAATCTGATGGCTATAATCTGTGACAATCAAGGTAATATAAATGTGATGGCTCTCTCTGACAATCAAGGTAATATGAATCTGATGGCTCTCTGTGACAATGTACCTGATGACTTTATAGCTGGTATGTTATTGATGTGAAGCAGTTTTTTTTAAACTGTGTGAAATCTTTTTGTTGTCATATGGCAACGATTAACTGAAACCGTTTGCAGAGATTTCATTTCCATTATGAATAATTGCTAATACTAATATTTGCTATAGCTGTTAAGATGGTGTTATACAGGCCTTCTAAGTAATAATATATGTGTGGTACAGAATAATATGATTGCAATGATACGGCAAATGGTTTCAGATTCATAATTTGTTAAGAAATATGTAACGAATTGAATGCGATGTCATTGAATGGCCTGGGCATAAAAGTTATTTACTTTTCATTGGGCTGGACACCAGGTTCTGTGTTAGGAGGACAATCCAGGCAATGATTAGCTGTCCCCAGTGCACTTGGCATTTATGGACCGTCAATACTGTGTGTCAGCCAGAGTAGATAGCAAGAGCGGTGGCCAGCGAATGTTGATCTTCTTGTTAGCTCACCTCAGTTAATTGGCCACAGGCTGTCATTTGCATGATCACGCCAGATGCATTTCCCATGGAGCTACCAACTTGTTGAACTGCAATTAGCAACTTCTGTCCTGCTGGTATCTAATGTACAAGGCATTAAGCAATGGTGCACAAAAACCAAACAGCAATCAGGTTAATATCCATCCAGGAGATCAGTCTGCTAATGCACAGGTAACCTATGGAGGATAAACAATTTGAAAGAGGTAGGTTGTTAGTTGAGAATGCAATGGCATAAGAAACGGAACAGACCCAGGGAGAGAGTTCCAAAATCTAGCTAGGGCAAGTAACCGAAAAGCGTGGTTCTAGTTTTAGGAATGACCAGAGAAAGATAATCAGATGACCTCGTTGAATAGCGATAAGTCTTATCTGTTTAGCGGCTTAAAGCACTGAAAACGCAGTTCTAATGCCCTCAGCTTGACCTCAAGACACTGGTTTCAATCGGTCAAAGATACATGGGACAGGATTAGCTTATATCAATATTAATGATACCCTGCATAATATACCACCTACAGATATATTGGACTTATTGGAATTGACCGTGTTATGCTTCTGTGCTGGAGTTGACTGATGCCTAGTGTATCATTATAATGGCCCTGTAGATGGAATTAGATTAGATTATATTAAGTTAGATTATATATTGGATTATATGTGTAACTTTATAAATTTAGCACATTTTCTATGCTTAGGAATAAAATAGATACCATAGATCTAGCACATAGATAGAATTTGGAATTTATTTAGTGAAATGTAATAAGTAATAAACTGTTTATATCCAATTTGTTTTCCAGACTTTGGTAAATAAGTAGGTAGGGTGTGTTGCTGTTTACATAATTACAAGCAGAACCGTGAATTGGCTGCTGGTTAAAGAGAGAAGCAGTCGGATTGAGTGGGACAGAGGTAGCCTATGGAGTGATCCATTGCAGGAAATCCAGGGCTCGTTATTTTCAGAAGTACTTGCTCAGCCTGAGCAGCTAAACAAGCAGTCTGCTTAAGGGTGAAATTGTCCCTTGGGGCTATGCCCTGGTCGTCTATGGTTACAAGCCTCTTCCATGCTAGGACAATACGTGTGACTGTGAATAAGTAAGACCATTTGAATATTAGCCATTTGGGAGTCATAAATTCGCCAAAGGTGTGAAAGAAGAAATCCTATTTGCAGAGATGTCTTTCCTAAATTTCCTTTCATTAGCAGTGTTTGTTCGCGCCGCTGCTTCTGCGGTGGCACTCTCAACTTTTGTTCCATTGAAGCACCACGTTGGTTGTCTCATAGCTAAACCTGTTTAGACGTTAATCAATTTCAAGACAAATCAATAGCATACTCTATGAACACATCAGTTTGGTCAAGTCTCGTAGCAAAATCTTTGTAGACATTGGTCATTTTTTGGTGATTCAGTAAAGCTTTTGTTGGACGAGTAAAGTAATTATATAAGAATGCAGCCATTCGATCAATACCCAGCCATTTTGGGGACTCACGAATGATGAAGCAGTTGCAAAATATATGGTAAGAGTAGAGTGCATTACCATTTAGCCGTGACTTGAGCTAATATTATAATTGATCAGCGCACTGGTTGTGTTGTGGCGGTGGACGATGACGGCTGTTGGCCTTCTTCATCTCCTCCGTCTATTTTATTATGGAGTGGAATGCTTCCTGCTTCGAAATCCTCCTCAGGCTGGATGGTCATTCGATGAATGAACCTGGAAAGTGTTTGCCCTGTGTAAAACGGTGACATGCAAAATTGATCGCTGAAAAAGGTCCACATTTTCCAGATAGGTTTTAGTGATTCGTAATGTGGTTATCCTGTATTGAAAATGGTCATTGGTCAAACACTTATTTCAAAATGTTGAGTCCATCCTCTGCAAGCTTTGAGTCTGCTGGAATTGCTTTTGATAGAGTCTAAGGGTGGTATTCAGGTGTTGGGTTATGCCACGTTAGAGTACAAAAGCAGCAGATGAACACCACGTCATTTGGTAATCCAAAACCATTTGGAAATGTTTCTTACAAGGATCAGTGCAGTTGGCATTTTCACTTAAATCTATATTTCATTTACAAAAAGTCTAAACTTTGACTACTGAACTATGTAATAAACAGAAATCTATAGTTTACATGGATTAATTGAAAGGAGGAAACCTCTGATTAATTATTAAACTGTATTATACACACATGATATCAGTGCAGAGACAGTCAGTGAATTGACTAGCAAGAAAAATGTGACGATAATAGTATAATAAAGGAAGCGAACCATTTACAAGTCTGGTTAGACGTGGGTTGTATTTGTGGGTTGATTCAGAATGGACCATTGTGTAATAAATGTCATGAAGGTTGATTACCAGTACCAGCTATTTTTCGGCTTAGCTTGTGTGTGTGTGTGTTCTGGCCTTTGCTGTTGTTGTTTGTGTTGTCTGAACCAAGATCAGGTCGTTGCTGGTTGTCCAAAACGTTTTCAAGCAATTTTTCTGTAGCGTTTCTGACCAGTGGCATAATTTGTGCTTGACAGTAATATTGCTCTGGCGCTCGGAGCGGAATGTCCGTCGCATTGTCTGGCTTTATGTATGTGCCATAATACGATTTGACATACCTTGCGATACAGTCATGCAGCCGGATGAATGAACGAGTGAGGTGGATCAATAATGATATCATCCTCTGTATATCTGCCTCTCGTTTATTCTAATATGTTGATATATCTTTCGTGCGTCCAATCATATCATTTGAGGGTAACCTCTGATACCCTTAAATTTTTTTGCTGTTTTAATTAACCTAATTATCCTACTTTATATAGATGAACATTGTGTTGTTACATCTTAGTAACTAATGTTCTTTATTACCCTGGTATTTACCTTTTCATTGTTATTAGTAATTTTTTCTAATAATTTTCATGACCGTAACAATAACAGTGTAATGTAAGGGTAATAATTTATTTTGCATCAATAACAACAGGTCACTTTTATGTATAAAGCAATAATTTTGATGTAAACAGATCGCATTATTACTGAGGTTAGAATATTACGATGAACGCATGTGCTAGTTTAGAATGTAATATAATGATCTCACATTCTTAATATGATAGTTTCCACTACTGTTGGTAGTTCACACTATTTTCCATATTATATTTGTTATTCTAAATAGATATATTATTTAACTGCAAGGACAGTATTTTAGATTGCAATAATATTATTGTTGCATATTTTTACTGCAATAAAGAGCCCTGTTAATATTGCTCTGAATTTTTAATAATGGCTATGAATATTAGATTATCTTCCATTCGGAGTCTCCATGGGACGCCAGTACACCTGCATTGAATGTTTAAAATTATGTTGTCACTGTGTATGTATGCTGCTGCTTAGTGACTACCTGATTAAAATGACAATGAATAACCACCTTTACCAGTGTCACAGTGTGGGGTCTTTCAGCAATATTTAAGTACTTATATGAATACCAGTGCTTTGTATATACATACACATTTATGCATTGAGTATATGTATATACCGGTATACATGTAAGTATGTATGTATGTATATTATATATATATATATATATATATTATATATATGTATATATTCAACAGTGTAATATGTGACATATTGATCAATTTTTAAGGAATGCTATTGCTTGGAAACTGGTTTGGAAATGCTAATAACTGTAGATAATTTCCGAATAAAATATGGCTTGGTTTTTGCCGTTGTGCGTTCAACATGTAATATCATTTGAGCAATCATTGATCAATGTGACTGTTTGTTACAACAGCCAGAGCTTATCTGCCATCGACCAGGTTCATCTGAGTTTGTTCCATGTTCATCGAGTTGGCAGGATGATTTTTACGGAATCTTTCTCCTCCCCCCCCTCGCTCCCCGCAGTGCACGATTCTAAGAAATTAGACTGAAATTGATTTGTGTTTATTTTTTCTTACAGGATGAGATTCTGGCTGAAGATCATAAAATTGTTTTACGGGTTGAAGATCTCATGAAACTGGTTGTCCTGGAGCCAGTTGTTTGGATGACTGGCCTGCTGGCTTTTCACAAGTTCTGTCCACAGGATATCTTGACTGGGTCAAATGGCTTGAAGGCAAACAGTTTCATGCTGTGCCAGTCTGCGTGTCTGGGTAAATAAAGCCTTTTCCTATTTTAAAACTTTTACTACATTTATATCGAACTTGCGAGAGAACGTTGAAAGTAAATGAAGAAATTTCCATATGAACTGTTACATTATCAGTTCTTGATGCCAGCCTTTTGGCAGTGATGGGTACAAATAAATGATCTCCATTGTCCTCGATCATTTGTCAAGGCCATTGTTCCTCTTAGTGTTGATGCCAGTGATGTTATGTCCTCATGTATATTGTATATATGAAATGTTACATGCATACTGTACATGTAGATGAATTTAAATAAATCTGAATTCTGAGAAGTCATGATATCGATGCAGACTATTTTTATTTCACTCTGATGTTAAGAGTTTATTTTGACTACTGAACTCTGATATATGAATGATTTTTTAAATGTCTAGTGTAACAAAACACATAGTAAGCAGTTCCAATTCTCATTATGGTACTCCTGTATCAAGTGATAACAAATGGTAATAATGAATTTAAATTGCTTGTTAGAACCGAGTATTTTATTCTAGGCTTGGTATTACTCTGTTAACGTTAGATTCAGGTATACTTACTCACAATAAGAGTTGAAAATAAACAAATGAAATAAATAAAATTGTAGCAGACCGTAGAAAAGTAATTTGGTAAGATGATCAGAATACCAGAACGGTTCGAGGTTGCTGCACAGGCGGCGCTGTCACACGTCTGTAATGGTTGGGAGCAATCCAAGGTGAAATAAATCTTCAAAGGACCTTTGCTTCTGAAGGAAGTGACATTCTTCTATTAAGGCCTTCTGCTGCTGTAACCAAAGCTAAAGGTCAGAGTGACACTGGGTACGAAAGGCACTGCTGCTGCTGCTGCTGCTGCTGCTGGTTGTAAGGTCTTGTTTCAGTGATGCTAATATGTTGACTAGCATTGAGCAGTACTAAGGTTGATAAGGCAGCCTACATCCTACCGGACAGAGTTTACTGTGCCATAAACAAATTACGGGCGGCATGCATTTTGACTTGTGGCTGTGACACTATTATCACTGTTCATGTAATGTGAAAAATTAAAGCAATGCTATAGAGTTACTTGGAAGTTTACAGGCTTTCCTCTGATTTAGATTTTCTAATTTGATGGTGAAGATAGCCAAATGAGTTTTTGACAGTTTACAAATCTTTGAACCGGATAAGCCACTAGCATTGGTGATACTGTTATATTAATAAAAGTGGTTCATATCATTGTGTAGAGCATCAAAACGTTAATCAGAACATCTGAATGTCCAGTGCATATATCCCATAAAATATTCCAGAGTGCATGCTAATACGAAATATTACTCTGGTCAATAAAATTCAGTCTTCTGGATACAGATATAAATTTCCGGGCTGTTGGTAATTCCTTGAACATTTAAAATTTTTATCAATAGGCAATGCCAACAACAGAATCAAAAATGGCGAGCCTAATGGTACCAGAGTCGTTATATTAAGTTATTCTCGCTACTATATTACTGTGGTCAATAAAATTCAGTCTTCTGGATACACATATAATTTTCCAGGCTGTTGGTAATTCGTTGAACATCTAAAAAAATTTGTCAATAGGCAACGCTAACAACAGAACCAACAACGGCAAGCCTGATGGTACCAGAGTCGTTATATTAAGTTATTCTCGCTACTGTCGATACCGAGCGGCTCTGAAACGATTCGAGGGCTGCACGAACAGATGGCTTGCGGACTTTCTGGTCTCGGCCATCGGTGGCTTTTCAACGTGCGGCATGGAGACAAGAGTCATGTTCTGCCGCAACGGAGTGGAACATCCGGTCCTTGAGAACTACGAATGTCGGATGAATCATCTAGGTAGGAACTGGATTCTTACATTGTGCAGCTTCAAATTCAATGGACTTCTGCAGGGATTCTGTTTGTTTCTAGTCATTAGAATTATAGTCATAAGTATCATAATTATTAGTTTTGTCATTGTGTTGATCACGATCTGCACCTTCAAGTAAGTTACTAAAGGTTGCTTAGATATATTCAGTTAGCTGTCTTTTCAGCATCTGATATGGTTCTGTTTGCAGTCAATCATTGTCATGTCTATAATTATTATCATTGATACAATATAATTATCATTGATACAATTCCTATCGTTATCATCATCCAGGTTGCTTAAATAGTTTATTTAGTGAGTTGTACTTTCGGCTTCTTTTATTATTCAACCACTTATCATTATGAGTTCAAACCTTCGTCAGCATCTGTTTGGACTGTGGCTTCCGCTGCTGTAGTTAGCCTACTTGAGCAGTGCTTGACTGTTCGCTAGTCAGTACTTAATGCCTTGAGATCCCTTGACTGACTGAGTCTTAATCCTGCTTCCTGTCCCATCAAGGTTTCAAATTCCTGAGTGTGTCACATAAGCCTTGCAACTCAGGAAATGTTATCCAGTAGTTGGATTGTTAGTTTCTTGTCTGACTGTGTTTCCTTCATAAATGTCAATTCAGTGACTAATGTTTAGTGCTGTTTTATCTAATTGTAATTGAACATTTTTATAGCACCACTTTAAGAGCAAAGTAATCACAGGCGCTCTTTGTACTAGTCTATATGATGTTAAGTGTTGTTAAGATAGAGAGGTTTATCAGTTAGCAAACAATGCACAGAAAACTAGAAGAGTCACAAGTGGCAGGCTCATGCACACACACATGGAACTAAAAGTGACGAAATTTGAATGCAATGATATTAGAATTCATTTTATGTAATTTGTGACGTGTGAGAGATTTTTGAATAACTGTCATAGATTGATCAACTTATACTTTTGGCCTGATGCTGGCTTTGTGGTTTGAGATTTTCTTCATTGCGTCTTTCACTATGCACTAACAGGTCTTCTCTTAACACTTTGACGATAAACGTTTGCTAAAACTAATCCCTCATCGTTAAAGGGTTAAGTGGTGAAACACTATGGGTGCATGCTTTTAAGAGGCACTTGAAAGGTGCTATATAAATGCTCAGAGGGATACATAAATACATACATAAACATGCATGAATCCATACATACGTGCATACACAGACGTGAACTCATTCGTTCATTTAGTAAATTATACAGTGCCTGTTGAAGATATCTATTCATAAGTGCTCCCAGCTTAACTTTCAGGTCAATCTGTTATCACTGGCTATTTAGCTTAATTGCAATTCAGTGTATTGTAACTTATGCTTTTATGTTTCTCCAAAACTTGCAGCTCCAAGTCTCAAAGGAAGGAGACGTAAACAGCGGCCAAAGAGCAAACCGAATGAATCGGAGGATTCAAACGAATCGGAAACCAACTCTGAAAAGAATAGTTTACGATGCAAGAAGACTTCCGAAGGACCACTGGAAAAGGTCAGCCTATAGAAACATTATTAGTTTGTTTAGAACTACGACGTTTCCTCACGACCAACCAACTAGGTTCTGGCTACTAACAGGTGGCAGATTGTATGCGTGCATCTGGGAATTTATATAGCTCATTTTAAGAACATGCCTCAATTGCTGTATTTGGTGATTGTTTATTAAATTTGGTGATATTGCAGTGCATTCACTGTGTGGTCGTAGTTTGTCGTCTGACTGTGGAAATTTGTTGTTGAGACTTGCAGCCATTAATGAAAGGTCAAGTTTCTGGATTGCTGTTAATAGTTACAGCTGCACTACAGACAAATAATGACCAATCGTTGAACCTTACTTTGAGGTTTCTGCTTTTTATTGCAGGGTTGCAATAAACCTTTTATAATACACCCTGCCTTGCCCTTCCTTAACTTACCTTATGTTATCGGCCTACATAGAGAACATCCAGATACAAAACTGGGATAATGCAAAAGCAGGATACTGTATGGCTTATTGTTTTTTTATGTTCTTTGTCTTGTCCGCAGTTGCTTCTGCGTGTATTATCTACACAATGGTTGTTTGGTCTAATAAAACAATCCACGTCTGATATTACCAGTGTATGCTAAAGCTTAAAGAGAAAAACAAAACATACACTTAGGCTTCTTTTATCATTTTAATTGTTATTTGACTTTGCACTTCATTGTGCAGCCGACATGCTAGATTTCTGCTGTGTGCCACTATTAAAACCCAGTCCAAGTGTGTAATCTGATGCAGCATTTTCTAATTATCTGCTATGATTTTTTCATAGAAAGGACACAACAAACCTTCCTAATAATTCTGTAATGATGATTTCCTTTGCTTTCACAACATGGACTGAAGCCATTTTGCCTCAGGGTTACAAGCAAAACACTGTTAGCCTGTCAACCTTGGCTTTGCTGCAGTTGCACCCTCTCTTTGCTACTGGGTTAATTTTTCTGCAAGTCTATTCACGGAGTTTAACCAATAATCCATCACATGTACTACATGGACTGTTGCCCCCAATTAAGCAGACCCCAAACTCACTACGCCCAAGAGCCCACAATAGAGAAATACCACATGCTGACGGTTTGGCACAGTACATTTATAATGCGGATGATTTATGCAGGTGTTTAAAGCCAAGGATAGGTGAAGCACTAAAAATATTTAAGGACAATTAGGTTTACCTAATACATAAATGCAGTTCACATGCAGTTAGCAAAAATTGGTGTAATAAAGAATATACTTACTGACTTTACTTTATGCCTAAGTCTTACGTAACTGTATGATCTCCTTGTACAGCTTGCAGGTAATGGTATTGTAATGTATTGTCAATTGATATAACACTGCTTCAGGAACAAACTACTCAGGATGCTTATCACAATTAAAAATTTATTTTTGTGTTTTTGGATTGCTGAGAGTACATGTTTATTTTTTATCCATCTACTTTAACTTGCGGGAATCTTGATTGATTGCTTGCTTGCTTGCTTGCTTGCTTGCTTGAGCCACAGGCTAAAAAGTCAAATCTTGCGACGACTAGTTCGATCACTTACAATCATTCAATCGTCGTGAAACTTGGCAGACAGACTCGCCCTCGCACACACTTCATTCTATCAAAATTTCAGCTCCCCAAAAAGGCTAGCTTATAGAATCGGGGACTCAACTTTTCGAATCGGGGAATCCTATTTTCCGACACGCAGGCTTGTGATTGGCCAGCGTTGCCATTGGCTGCAACAGAAACGGGTGCGGTGCTTGATTAAGCGGACGCTATGTTGTAAAATGCTATATATTTGTAGAGGTAACTGCTTAATATGACGGATTATAGGATAGTAGATGGATATAGTAAAAAAACTTTGTTTTTACTATTGGTTCTTTTTTTAATTCCTGCTATTATTAATTAATTATTAATTAACCTGTATTTGTTTAAACACATTTATGCAGGACACTGAAATTTACCTTGGTATGTTTGTTTAAAACAGCGTAAACCAATAGGGAAACTTTCCGAAGGGGGAAAGCTATCAGAGCTGAACAGAGTGAATCCAAAGTGTAAAAAGACTGTGGTAAACAATGAGAAAGTATTTCTGAAGCGATTACACAAGTACATGAATGACAGAGGCAGACCAATTGTTCGAATACCAACTCTTGGCTTCAAAGAAGGTCAGTTCCCTATTGTTGTTTTTCATTCTTCTAGGCCTATAAGGATTTATTAGGGTCGTTCTTCTTCTGACATATCTTTACCAGATGCCTATTTTCTGGTGAAATAGTTAGCCGCTAGTAACAGGTGAACGGAGTGCTTGATTTGTGGAGTTATTTGTCAAATTAGGAGAACTTCTGCCGTTAAGTCAAGTGGCAGAATGACAGATTGCTGTTTTTTCACATGCAGTGTGAGTGCTTTTTAATATATCATGATCGCTGAAGATGGAGTCAGCTTCTTATAATACCATCGGAAATGGTATATGCTGTGCGTTAGCATTGTGTTGTAACTTGTAGGCATATATGTGGACATTCTATGCCAATCATGAATTGATAGCATGGGAAATATATGGTCAGTTTGTTGTTGTTTAGGTGGTTTCAAAGGCCTGCTGTAATCAAACAGATTGATTTGACTGATTGATCAATCAATCGACTCATTCATTCATTCATTTCAGAGATTTATGTAGCGCCCCTTCAATATTGTCTACTCAGGAGCGCACCCGACCAACCCCTGCTAAAGAGAACACTCTTGAGCTTAGAGAAGAACATGGCCGCAAGGGTTCTAGGCTTTAGGCGTAGCTAATCATCTGATTGATCAGTTTATTATACAATTGATAGATTGATTGATCTATTATTATTTGATTGGCTGAACTGACTGACTGGTAGACTGACTGATGGATTGATGGCTGGGTGACTAGCTAGGTGACTGGCTGGCTGAGTTTAAGGCAAGCAAAGAATAACTGTAGAAATTGTAATTAGTAATTATGACAATTTTTGTAGCGTCGTCCGTATTAAGCTGTCTTACAGGACGATTTACCACTATAACGATGAGCTGCATTGGCTTCCCAGTCACTGTTAGTACACTCTCATCATGAAAGGATTACACACACTGTCAAATGTGAATTGATAACTGAGGAGTGGGCTTTGGCAACACATGAGTCCATGACCCTGCTGCCCACTCAGTGTTAGACCATTGATGAGTCATGGTCTAACAAATAAATTTTTCTAGTGTTCCTGAATTTAATGAGAGCTGCTGGCAGAGATTATTATGTTTGTCTGATTTGATTTGGTTGCATAGTCAATCTCTACCAGTTCTACCAATGCACTCAGCAACTGGGAGGATACAATGAGGTTACGGAAAAGCGTCTGTGGAAGCACGTCTACGACCAGCTTGGAGGCAGTCCTGGAAACACGAGTGCTGCAACTGGAACGAGGAAAAACTATGAAAAGTAAGATTTCGTGACGAAAAAATAAAATTTGCATACATTTTTTATAAATTTTACCTTCAAGACGGAAGAACTATAATTTGTATTGGAATATTCTGTTGCATAATGTTACACGAATATCACAGATCGAATAAATGGTCCTCATTTTGGTAATACTGTTGCCTTTCATGCAGTTAAGGGTCCAATCTTCTTAACTGGTCTGTCTGTACAACATCTAATCTTTAAACTTGGAACCAGAACCTCGAAGCAAATTGCTGCAGAAACTGGGCAACCCATGTTCATTTGAAAAGGCTTTTAAATGGTTGTCAAAGTTACCCTAATCTTTTCGGACAATTATCTCTAGAGGAGCAGAACTGAGCAGAACTATTGCAAAATGCAATGCCATGCCCTCCCTACATGGGCAGTGTCCTCCATGCAATGTTCGGCCCAAACCATGTTGCTTTTCTACCATTTCAGTCCACTTTGCTTTTGGTCTGCCGTGTGGCTTCTTCCAGGTGTTAGGATAATTTATTCATTGAAGGCCGCAAGTCTGTCCTATGGTCCTCTTCTAGAGACCGAAGAAATGCGATCTGCCAGTGGAAATTGGTACAGTTGCAGTTTCTGCCGTGATATCCTTGTTGATGATGTGCTGTGTGTAAGCGATCTTGTCGATTCACCTTGGTTCCACTTATCAGTACTGTTCACTCAGTTTCTTGTTCTTTCATAGAAAGGAAGTTAGATTATGAATGTCTTTAGACACTTGTGTGGTGATTGGGCTGATTCAGACTAACATCAGTTGATGTTTTAGGGCTAGATTTTAGCACAAAGAAGTTTCAAAATATGGAATGGAACTGCTGCTTTTAGATGAGCATTAGGAATACTATGCAATTGTGGGATCACTGCCGTAATGTTTATAACCATGAGGAACATCCAAAGATAAAATATTTACGAGATAAATAATAAAAGTTATTACAGATAAAACAATCAAGGTCAGATAATAAAGAATTCACGGCACAATACATACTAGCAACCAGCTAAGTGACTTGTTTTTTATTTATGCAACAGGTTGCTGCTGGACTATGAGCAACACTGTCGTAATAGAAAGAAGCGATCTGTCGCTACTGATGGTGAAATGAAGTCCGCCAGTTCAGCCAAAGATTCGGCAGAGTCCTCCTGCAATTACCAGACGGATATGGAGGTGACCGCAGCTGGAGATGGCAGCACCTGTAGCTCAAGTACTGTCAGCAATCGTGATGCCTGTAAAACAGATGGCAGTGGAAGTCAGAGCTTAGATGGATCTGGTGATGCCTGTCATCAGCAACAGGTTGCATCTGATGAGCCACCAAAGCAGCAGCCAAGCGTTCAGCCGAAGAATGCAGCCAAGCCAACAAAACAGAGGAAGCTCTTACGAAAGAAGTCTCTGCAAATTGTCGCAGATAGTGTTCCAGTAAGCATCAATCTCTGCTACTTGCTGCTCACAACAGTAGATGCAGAATAAGGTTTTAGAATGCAAAGAAAATATTTCTAGAAACTAGGATTTGTCCTTTGTACAGTTGCAGCTGATCCGTCCAGGTAAACTTGGAGGACGGCCGTTAAGGGTGCCTAGAACATTTTGACTCACTTGAAACAGTCAACACCAAGTAATCAATATGCAGCTACATATGTGAGAAAGACAGTTATATGGCAGACTGGACTTAAATCTGTACCTTAATCTGAATATGTTGTCTCTGTTCAAAACAACAGAAGTAAGTAAGTAAGTAGCCTTTAATAATGCAAGTAAAACGCTCACATTTACAAAATAGACAGTTGATGTAAAATTTTAATTGTCATTGGATCAGGAATAGCCCAAAGCAGCCCTTCAGCTCTTAGCAGCTACAGTGAGCGCTTCAAGATGGTAAACTGTTCGAAGAATGGCTAATTCATTGGTAGCTGATGATGCAGAGTCTACATATTCAAAGTACATGCATAGTGCCCAAATATGTAGACTTTACATCTCTGGCTACATTTTTTACATTTTGTCCTTTGGCATCAGTTGCTGTATTGAGTTTTGTTACTTAGCTAGTGATCATCTAGGTGATATGGTTCATCGGTTGCATCAGTCGAATTTCTATATCACAGCTTACAAGTTTCATGTGATCAGGAATAGTTTGTGCTGTAGGAAATGTAGTAAACGTGACAATGTCAAGGAACTTCATCTGAGTTTTCCCATGACTGCAATTTGATGTCACGAGGTCGGGAAAGCTGCAAAAAATGCTCCTTTAAGGGGAGCAATATAATTAAATGATAATTACTTTCTGTTACATGCCATCCTCTCTCTATTCCTTATTTATACATAATGGTAGTATAGAGTAAAAGCATAAGGTGTAAATGTTACCATTCTTTTTTGTGTCATCTTTCTGATGCTATTTGATTTTGTGTATGAATTATACAGGCGAACGATACAAAAGAACTCTCTTTCTCGACAGCAAAACAGAATCCAGAAGCCACAAAACCAAAGCAAGAGACATCGGTGGAAGATGCGGCTACAACAGCCACTGACCTGCTTCAGCCGCCTTCCACTAAGTCCGACAACAGCCTGAGACAAGCTGAAGACCACAAGCACATAATCAGTGCATCATCGCTTAAAGCCATCGAAGCAGCGTCCATCGTCCCCTGCAAGGTTGCCATGACGATGCTTAAGACTAAGACCAGCGAGGTCTTGGAGAACTGTGCAAAAGGAGTTCTTAATGGTAGGGTGTTGCCGGTTAAAGTGGAACAACCAGAACCAATGCAAGGTGAAGCAAGTGACAGTGGCCTCGGCAATTACACGTGCAATGCAACGGTAGTTCCTGCGACGGCCTCTGTGGACGATATCAGTTTTGAGGAAAGGAAGTTTGTACCATGTGTTGGTGTCATTTCAATGCCACAAAAGTCGAAATCTTCTGCTGGATTGGAACGTGGCGGCAAAGACGGCTGTTCGAAGACAATGGGTACAATCAGAGCGTCATCTGTGTCACGGAAGTTGCTGTCCGGTGGCCATGCTGAGTCAGGAAGTTTGGACAAGGACCAGTCAAAGCATATTCTCAGCGACAAGACAGAGACTTGCTTGCCGAAGCTGGGCCCAAATTCACTTCCTATTAAACAAGTTGTGGAGGAACTGTTAGCATCAAAGTCACTTGGCATTCCTCACCCTTTTAATGGTGGTACTTTGACTTCTCGATATGCTTTAGGGGGGGCCTCACCTTTAACGCCGTCATCTCCTGGATTGCCTTCTGCTGCCTGTGGTTTGTCCAGCCTGGAAGCTGCATTGTCTTCAGAGCCAAGTAAGAATGAAGCATGGTTAAGTGTGAAGAATGAAGGTTCAATCATGCCATCTAGTGCAATTCAGTTTTTAGCGGATAATGTCCATGCAAGAGATGCCGCATTTAAGCATGTCGAGGATAAATGCTATTCAGGTGTGCCAACTCAGCCAGTGACTTCAAGCATTTGCCCTGCACTGAGCAAGCCAAGCGCTCTTAAACGAAACCATCCTTTCAACAGTCTCCCTTCGGAATCTCATCTTGATGCCAAAAAGCAGCGGACAGAGCAGGAACGTCCTTCCAGCAATCAGTCTGTCGAAAGAATACCAACCTGTCATCAGACCAGCGTCATATCCTCACCAATCAAACGCTTTATAGACAGAACGAAAAACTGGGTGCCTCCTCCGCCTGATCCGGGTCAGACTGCAACTCCTCAGAGTTCGACCTGGACCGCCGATGACCAGCCGACCGACCTCAGCATGAAGACGCTCATGAGTCAGCAGCAATCGAGTTGCGTGTCGTCATTGGCGTTGCCTCAGGACGAGCCTCTTGATTTGTCAAAGACATCAACACTGTTTTGTCGCTCTGTGAAGAACGAGTTCAGCGTTAAACCGCCTGTGGTCCTGCCAGGTTCCAGTGCAGCCATGGCTGCCCAAGCGTTGCAAAAGAACGGCCTGAACTTGACGACGTCTACAAACAAAGTGGCCTTTGTTGCACCTTCGTTAAGAAGTACATCAAGTTTCTTGCCAGCTACCAATTACCAGATGTCCCACCTCCAGTCGGTCAGCAATGCTATGTCACTGCATCAAGTAAGCCGTCTATAACTTCTCTGACCTTTGGATTTTTGATTCTGACCTAATTGTTGTCTAATCTAATCTATCTAATCTGGAAACTTCTACAGCACCATTACAGAACATCAGTCAGTGACAAAAGCACAAAATTTAGAATCTACTGGACAGAGCCATCCATCAAGGTCCTTGAGCAATGAGCATCGAGACCAGAAGATGGACCATGGCAGATATGCAATTCTCGAGACCACAAGAAGGGTTATGGGAGATACACAATTCTCGAGACCAGAAGATGGGCCATTGGAGATACGCAATTAAAAAAGTTTTTATTTCTGTACTTGTCTTGATGACTGATCTTGTCTCAGTGAAAACCCTGCAGATTAGCTGGTTGTCATGAAATTAAGAAGAAATATGGAGTTTATTGCTTTGTCTGGATTACTATGAAAGTTTCTTATTTCCACAGTGTGGACTTGTTTATGTGCTCCCAGTGTCATACTATTTAATGTGAAATGATGTTATACAGCCTCCAAAGCTGTTAACTTAACATGCTATATTGGTTAATCTGCCATTGGTTAACATGCCATACAAGATTTGTAGTGTAAAGATAAACATCAACATTCTCAGCATTTTTCCATTTTCGCAGGACCTAGTCTTCACGCTGTATCATAAGGTATATCCCTCCAACAACTTCACATTAGCGAGAACACTCTATGTCAGACTATTTTAGAATCCATTCAAACCGTGTTATCAGATTCTAACAACACAATGCGAGGATCGAATAGAATCTGTATGTATCAAGACGATATATATAGCACCTTTAAGTATGTCACAAGACCATTTCAAAATTGTGTTTTATAGATAGGGGTAACTTATATTTCTGATTTTGATATAATTTTGAAAAATTCAGAGCAAACGCTAAGTCTCTGTTGTTATTTTGTTTTACAGCATTTGAAGCCAGAACAGCTTGCTCCGTTGGTAGCTTATGCTCCGTTTCATCCTGCCTTCCAATTACTTTCCACACCAATTCTCTCTGCGATCGCAGGGCCAGGTTCCTTGTTGTGCAGCAGTTCCACAGCATCTGTAGTATCACCCCGCCTGGCCGTTCCACTGTATCCAGTGATACCAATGACCCAGAATGCAGCCATCTCTGCTTCTGACCGAATGTCATCAATCCTCGAAATGGGAAATCCAGTCTCGTCTACTATTTTCAAGAGAGCCAGCAGAAAATCATAGAGATTAATGCCCTGTTTCCCATATCATTCTCTTGTGTCTGTAATCGTATAGTGATAGCTGTATATTGATAATTTGTTGCTGATATTAGTGACTTTTCAAATGAGAGACACTTTCTGGGTTGTCTATAGTAGAAGTACTTTGTTTTGTTACTGTTGCCTTTTAGTATAATTTGAGTTATGACTGGTTGTTTTCGAACTGTGACTAATGTCTGAATTTTTGGCAAACAATTATACAATTGTAGAGAATTTCTAGAGACAGAAAAAGATTATTAATACAAAACATTTTCAGGCCAGAGCGTAGTTATGCTTATTGATTGATCAGAGAATTAAATGATGAATTTTGAAATGTGTTTTTGTTGTTGGATGATAATTTTCCCCCGAAATGTTTGACAGCTTCAGCATTTACCATCATGGATCAGAAATATTACGAATCTGGTTCCTTGTTGATGAAAAGCATTGTAATAATTATTATTCTTTTCTGTGCTTTCTGAATTTGTGGGCACAAAACTCTTGAAATCTGCTCATTCTGTTAATTAATCTTGTGCCTAATAATCATATTCTTCCTTGTGTGCAGAAGTTTAAATGTACCAGTATATATATATATAATTTATATATATATATATATATATATATATATATATATATATATATATATATATATATATATATATATATATATATATATATATATTGCTGCATACATAGGCGTAACTTTCTATTGTGACGGTGGTGTCCGGTCACCACCACTTCTAAAAGTAGTGGTGACAGTCAACACCACTTTTTGGTCCTGCAATGAAATATATTTTGAACATGAAAGCATTTGGCTGTCTACCGTCTAGGCTATTCATGCATAGGCTACTTAACATCGCAATGGCGGCAATGCTGATATAGACCTCCACAGTGTGTCCAACCTACCTCACCTATATATGTTTGGTTTCATAATTTGGTGACGACATCAATTTTTTTTCTATGAAAAGTCAAATTATAAGATCATATGGAAAAATGGATCGATTCATTGTAAAGAGACCGCGAAATGTTATAATTGTGCATGCAATGAATCGATCATGTTTGGGCGGTAGGCCTAGGCTGTAAGCTCTAACTGCAGTCTATGGTAATTTAACGGGTAAAACGTAGTTTAGGCCGGTAAATTATTTTATATTGTCAATTTAAAATGGAAGCTGGATCGATGAAAATAATTGTTGGCCTAAATGGAAGTTGGATTGATTAAATTAATTGTTTGTTTAAATAGAAGTTGGATTGATGGAAATGATTTTTTTCCGTAAAAAGAAGCTGAATTGATTAAACTAAGTCTTTGCTTCAATAAAAGCTGGATCGATAAAGGTTTTTTTGCTTACCGTAAATTTATAGAAGTGGGATTGAGGAAAAAATTCTTGGTTAATTAGAAGTTGGATTGATTACAATAATTCTTGCTTAAACAGAAGTTCGACTGATGAAATGTTTTCTCATGGAAGCTGGATTTATGACAAATATCATGGATATTGGTATACTGCTTACTTACCAACATCAAGCTCTTCATTGGACACATTAAAATAATTTACCAACCTAAACTACGGGATAACCAGTTAGCGTTGATAATGACTATTGGTACCATAACTTCGATTAGCCTAGCTAGGCTACTGGTAGTAGAGTAGTATAGCCTAACGATATTAATTTGAAAGGCGCAGTAGCAGCCGGACAATGGGTAGCGTGTCTCTTAGGTTTCGACGCTGCTAGAGTCTCTTAATTTGTCTCCTTCGCAACTGGACTTGGAACAGCATCTAACACTCTCTGGACAACCCTCTGACTTAACGCAGCGCTTGTGAATAAGCTGGTGTCCTGTGGCTTATAACTAGCTTTCCATTGGTACGTTAACAATTAGGAGGAGGGGATTGGTCACCACCACTTTCTGGGGCAAAGTTACGCCCTTGGCTGCATATATATATATATATATATATATATATATATATATATATATATATATATATATATATATCGTTGTATTTACAATTAAAACACATTATGCTTCAAATAAATGCAGTAGAACATTTCATCCATGATTGTGTCAGTTAGCTTTAGGAGAATACCAGGTACACTATTGACAAGACTTACAAAACTTGCAAATGGTTTCATTAATGCTCAGTTAAAAAAGGCTCCTACATATTTTTGCTTTTTCAACATATTGGTAAGCTCAAACCAGTGTTGGTCAAACACTTGCACAATTGTTTGTAGCAAAGCACTACTTTTCCTAGGCACCATTGTCTTTGCTACGTTGAACTGCATATAAAATTTACAAATACTATGCTTCCAATTTACAAGTGATAATCAGTTTCCAGGACCGCTCTAGCCCAACGTCGGTCATTTGCTGTTGTGGGCCCTTCTGCTTGGAATGATCTTCCCCCTCCTCTGCGAGCAAAACTAATGTCTGGGTTCTCCTCTTCATCTGCTCGTTCCCTCAAGATGCTTCTCTTACCCGAGAGCACCATCTGAAAAGTCCATACTGTGAGAGGCGCTTTATAAGTGTTCAGATACGATATGATGCAAAAACATTCATTCATTCATTAGATTTATATAACACCTCTTCAAGGGAAATACTCCGAGGTGCTTCCGACTCCAGCACGGCCAAAAAGAACAGTTTTCATGTTAGTATAGAACGTGTCAGAGAGCGTTCTGGGAAGCAGGCACAATTCCAAAAGCAGCCCATTTCAGATGGTAGGGCCCACCACTGAGAAAGCACGATTTTCAATGGTAGCTATGCGAGCATACGGGACTATGAGCACCCCTCCCAGAGGAGCAAAGGGAGCGACAACCCTGGGCGTCCGATAGAGGTCCTGCAGATAGTTTGGGGCACGGCCCAGCTGACATCGCCAGACCAGAGGCGATCCTGTACACAATGCGCTGGCGGATTGGGAGCCAGTTTAGGGTTTCCAGCACGTAATTAGAGACATGACCGAATTTGGGTATTTGGCCAATAAGGCGCGCCGCAGAGCGGAGCACCCGGTCGAGGCATGCAAGCCGGTAGGCCGCAGTAAAGAGAAGAAGAGTAGTCAAGTCGAGCACAGACAAAGGAATGCAGTAAAGTGGTTGCAGCACTGGGAGTCAGTGAGCGTGCAACAGTGCGAAGCTGGCGCAACTGGTGAAAGCAATTGCGATTAAGACAATGGAGATGAGGAGCAAGAGTTAGTTCTTGGTCCAGTAGGATGCTAAGGTCAGTAGGCCTAGTGGAGAAAGTGTAACTGCAAGGAATTCAGCAGCAAGGGTTGCTGCTGCCGGCTGCCCAGCCAAGAGGTCATCTGTATACATCACACATCCAACATAGGCCTATATATAAGCCTCTTGACTCTTTCTCAGATTAAAAGACAAGTTAACGTAAATTTAGCAAAAATAACGCCCATAATGGACAGCAAATAGTTCAGGGCATAAAATTCCTCCCTGTTTTATGCCACACATCGACAAAATTTCTCGGCGCCGTTCAAAGCAGCGCCAGATAGCCTAGCTGTTAAATTTAGGCATTGTGTGTAAGTATGCATCTACGAAAGTTTAAACTAGTTTTTAGGTTTCTTGAGTTTGGTAAAAAAATTAGATTTTTAATTTTGTATTGTAGCACAGTTATAATTAATCAACATCGCGGCGATTGCGCTCCGAGTTTAACAATATTAGGCCTATGCTTCAAAAACGTGCACGCCATCGTAAATTAGGCCTACGTAATCGCTACAGCGCCAAAAACAGCCAAGTCGTGGGAAACAGCTACAGGCGCTTAATCAAAACAAAATCGATGTTCTCAAGGTCAAGATCCAAAGGATCCAAAGGGCAGACGGCTAAGGTGAGTGGTGTTTAGATTTGAACCAAAACACTGAATCAAAGTAAAACCAGCACTGAACCGAAATAAAACCAGCACTGAACCAAAGTAAAATTATATATTTACCACCATAATTCTGTTTATGTCATCTGAAAAAGAGACTAACTTCTTTTTAGCGAAGGCGTTACAAATATTTTCTATTTTCGTTATTGCAATGAAAGTGCACTTACTTATTTTTCATGAAGAACCGGAGAAAATAGTGAAAACTTCCGGTTCGTTTGATTTCGTTTGAGTGCGTGTGTTTATCAAAGCTATACAAGAAATGGCGACAAATGCAAGATTAAAGGACATGTTGGATAACAGAAACAGTATATTCTTTGTAAGTCAACGTACCTCGTGTGCCTGCATTCATCCATCCCCTTGCTATCATTACCAGACTGTCCTTCCCCCAAAAGAAGGCACATTACAAGGTTTTCACACCCTCACCCTAAGTGGGGTTTGATATTCGTATTCGGTCTCGGGCAAGTTAAATGACATGCGGAAAACTTAAGCAGGCTTAAACCTGAATCACAAATTCTCGAAATAGTTACTGAAATGTCCGAGTTGAAGCTTCAGCAGAAATTTCAGTAAATGGGAAAATTATTTGAGGATCCTAACAAATCGCAACGACTGAATTAAGGGTCTACCCGAATCCCAATTCTCCAAATGCGATTAAACTGCAAAATAATCCGAATCCCCGAAAGCAGGTTTCTATCAAGCGTTCGATATCACAAAAACTAGTGCAGATCCGAATCGCCAAAACTCGAATATCCAAGAGTGAATGGAATGCAAACTTAACTGAATTCCTGAAACAATTTTCTATCTAGCGTTCTATATCCCGAAAGGTCGTTGATACAGTCACTCCCTACATGGGCCTATACATGGTACTCGAATAATGCCTGCTACGCAAAATTGGTCAATGCTGAAGGGCGTGATTTATGTTGTCGAGGATGCACTAACGACCAGCTGGATATTGACGCATGCAAAAATTGCTAATGTGGTGGAAGGTTTTCTAATGACGACATTAACCCTAACCCTGATGCTAACTGACCCTCACGACGCCTAACCGACCCTCACGACTCCTTAAGACTTAAAAGTTGCGAAAACATTGCCTATTTCGATGTCTGCCATTTCAAAATTCCGATGGAAGTTCACATGACAAGCTGTAGCCAATATCGGGACGGATGTGAATGTAGTATTTAGGTTCCACTAACATTTGGGGCGTGAAACATTCCACTACAATCCCGAAAACTAGTGTGGATCTGAATCTCTAAAACCCGAAAGTGAATAGAATGCGAACTGGATGAGGCATCTCTAGGTCTCTATATCAGGAAATTATCCTGAAAAGTTACTTTTACACAAGCACATACACTTTTCTGGTTGTCTATGGACCAAGGACCTATTATATACAGGACTGGAAAGTCCTTGTGTAATGTTGTGTGACAACTGACAAGTGCTATCATGGCACACTTAGTGACACGGGTGTACAACGTTTTGTTTACATAACAAAGCATTACCGTTTCAATGAAGAAAATCGATGAATAATTATATTTACAGAGTAAACAATTGTTTTGTGTAGAGTTAAACATTGTATTTAATATGGTGTGAAAATGCTGCGTGATGCAGTTATGTGATTTGTTATGTCACCTGTTTTACAGCACTGTGTAAATTGACAATTATGTTATTATTAATATTATTATTTTGTAATTTCTTGATCTGTTGTCAATTGTTTCTGTCACAGGAAGAGGAGGATGTTCCCTTTGAAGAAGACATTCTTCGTAATCCTTTCTCTGTGAAATGTTGGCTGCGATATATTGAGCACAAGAAAAATGCACCCAACACGACGCTTAATATGATATATGAGCGTGCCCTTAAGGAGTTACCTGGCAGGTAAGACATACGTATTTTCTAATTATAAATATACTTATGTCGTCTACAGTTGAATATCATACTTAGCTGTTTCTTTGTTTTTGAACCACCTACTTGTTTAACCATCTCTTATCGAAGCTCAATCTTTATTTGAGAATTAGTCATTACAAAACAACCACTGGCTTTTGCTTTACTACAAATGGTTTTGTATTTTAATACAGATTTGCTTGTGTACAAAGAGTTGTGTTTTTGTGGTATTCCACTTGCTTGCTTCATTACATCTGGCACAGGTATCTTCAATGTATATTCATTATCCAGATTTTAAAATTTAAAAGTTTTAAATATTCATGACCTTGTGAGTATCTCACTTGTACGAATGATTCGTTTTAAAACAGTTACAAGTTGTGGTACAGCTACTTGAAGCTGCGACGGAAACAGGTCCGAGGCAATCTGGTGACTGATCCTGGCTATGAGGAAGTGAATAATGCGTTTGAAAGATCACTGGCCTGGATGCATAAGGTCAGTGTTGGTCCTTTGTTGTTTGTTGCTTTCGTTGGTTTGTTCATTCGGCTGTTTTAATCTTGAATGAAGAATTTGTTGTGCTTTATTAGAAGAACAATTTTAAGTCATCCTGATTGGCACTGATGGATCCATGAGGGTAATTCCTACCCTGTCAGATATGAGGGGTAGTGGCATGAACAGTGTGGCCTCTCTGGATCATCCTTGCACACCTAATCTTTTTCCTATGGCTGGCGTTCTAAACTCGGATGGAGGTAGAGGTAGGAGGTGTGCTTTTAGTGGACCTGCCCTTGTGACTTGAAATGTGATGTGAGTCGAGTACTTAAACAAGGGTTTCGGCAACATGTTCTTAATTAAGGCCTGAATTTGGACTATGTGTAGCACTGTTAGTTCAGTTTGGCATTGAAACTCTGCACAATTGTAAGACCATGATGGTAGTTTTGAGTTTCCATGTCACTGCTAAGTGCATTCAAACCAATTGTGAAATTGTGTGTTAATTGTTCAGATGCCGAGGATTTGGCTGGACTATTGTCAGTTCTTGATGGAACAAGGGCTGATCACTGTGACGAGGCGAACGTTTGACCGGGCGCTCCGAGCTCTTCCTATAACGCAACATCATCGAATGTGGAAACCATATCTGGAGTTTGTTCGATTACATCGTGATCTTGCAGAGACGGCTGTTCGAGTGTATCGTCGTTACCTTATGGTAAGCATTACTATCAATATTATTATTACTTACTACTACTACTTTTATTATTACTATTAGTATTTTTTGTATATATTGTTGCTGCTTTTCTGCCAGTATTGATAATTAATAACTAATGTCTAATAAATATTGACATTACTGTGTATTTTTTCAAGGTCATGAGCATGTGAGTGAAAGCTTGAATCCACACTGTGTTCATTACAACAGCTCAGACACTTGGCTACCATGTTATATAGCTCTTGGCATATATATATATTTATCATTGACCTGATGGCAATATATAAAACTTAGTGTCTGTACCTTACAACCATGGGTTTTGTTGCTTTATGCAGAGACCAATCCACAGTTATTGCTTGTACTTACCACTTCCTGAAGTGCTTTTAACCTCTCTTTTTTCCACAGCATTATATTGTAAAGTGAAATCTGACAAAAGTCAGTCAGCAACATGGTAGCCAAATTTAAGTAAACTGTAGAACAGAACATCCTAGCCCTCCTTATTGCACCCTCATTATAGTGAGTACACATACGTGATAGGGCTGCCAAACTTACGTATAAAGCATGTGCACTGTTGGTAGCACCTCTTAAAATATATATACAGCGTACTACTATTTTCATAAATGCATAATTTTCCTTGAAATTAACCGATTTCATGAGAATGGTGGAGTTGAAATACTCTGCAAATCAGCTATTGTTAAAGCTTGCCAATAAATATGACCTGTTATCAATCAATCATAAAATTTTAGAATATGTACAGTGGTTTCGTTGTCTAATTTTAAATTGCCAATGGATCAGTTACGTTTACATATGGTAAGGTATCATGATGCTGTGTTCTGTAAACAAATTATGTTTCTTTGCTGCAGCTGATGCCTGAAAATGCAGAGGAGTTTGTAACTTACCTGACCTCTATTGACCGACTAGATGAGGCAGCAAGTAGATTAGCAGACATCATCAACAATGAGAAGTTTATTTCGAAAGAAGGAAAATCAAAACATCAGGTTCGTTCTGACAGATAAAACTTGAGTATACTCTAGATGTAACTGCTTATTAGCTTTTGTATTTGTTCTTTATTTAACTTCAAACCTTGCTCTGGCATTTGTTGGTAATTACTAGAAAATTTTAAATCCAAATGTGGTTGGTTTGCTTCTTTGTGAAGCATAGTTTCCTGCTTTGTGTCACTTACCCTTGTAAACAAGATTTTAATGAATAAGATGCTAGATATTTGTGTAATACAATATTCAATCAATCAACGAATATGGCTTGATATAGCGTTCCTTCAAGATGCCTACTCAGAGGTGCTCCATACCCAGCCATGCCTGAAAGAACGGTTTTTAGAGCTAAGTGAAAGGATGAGGAATTTGTCCTTGGTAGCAAACATAGCTCCAATGAAAGGCCATTCCAAATGGTCAGGCCAGCGACGGAGAAAGCCCGGTGTTTGTAGTATACATTTTTCAATTTGTAGTACAGTATATTAATAGGTTTCTATGTAAATACAATGTAGGAGCTTATTGGCTGAGTTTATTGATTGCAACAAAGAAGACAGACTTCTAGTTACAGTATTTAGTGATGCAACTTGAACTTCAGGTGACCTTTAATTTGCATAGCTAGCAAAAGATTAAAGTGTTTCTAGGATTTCAGGGCAAGAGCATCAGACTCTACCAGAGGAAGTTACCTGGGTTTTAGTAGAGCTGGTGGTGAAGCTGTTCTTTTTTGTTACAGCTATGGAATGAGTTGTGCGATCTTATCTCAAAAAACCCCGACAAGATAAAGTCGCTCAAAGTTGAGCCAATCATTCGACAAGGCATAAAACGATACACAGATCAGAATGGTCGACTCTGGAACTCCCTTGCCGGATACTACACCCGCAGTGGGCAGTTTGAAAAGGTCAGCTGCATTATTTGCCTTTTCCACTTCCCTTTTTTAATTTCTGTACAACACTAGTCTTGATAATTTATTTCTATCTTATTTGATGCTGCATTTGTTCTTCAGTATATGGTTAAGTGGCTAATCAGAGTCAAAACTTGAAATGTATTTGAACTAAGAAGTAAACAGTGTGCTTTTAAATCTATAAATGTTCCAAAGTGTTTGTATAATTGAGTAAGATCACTCTGGCATGGATTGAAGACACACCTGTCTTTCATCATCCAATTAAAAGCAGAACAATCCTGCACAGACCTAGTGTTATTGTTACTCTGAAGTATTATTAGGTTAAATGGTTTTCATATTCTGATACGATGGAACTGAGAAACTTATTCGGTGAGAGGCTGTTGTTCATGAAGCATGAGAGACTAATTCAATGTTTGTTGCTCCAGGCGAGAGATATCTATGAGGAAGCCATCCAGACCGTTGTTACTGCACGAGACTTTTCTCAAGTGTTTGATGCTTACACCGACTTTGAGATGAAACTTCTGCAGTCCTTATGTAAGGATACTGGAATGACAGAAGAAGGTAAGAAAGCAAGGCATTGTCAGTAGCTTGAAAATAGAGTTGCTTTTTATTCTGCAGTATTTGATGCCTCTGCCCCAACGAATGGAATCGACTGCCACTCTCTCTTCATAACCTAAATTCATTTCCTTCCTTCAAAAAGTGGCTCGAAACTCACTATTTTTCCTATGCTTTCAAGTACTTGGATATCTAACTGCATCTTCTCCTGGCAGCTGACTGTCCACACCTCAGATTCACATTTCAGTGTGACCATGCATGCGTTACAAATTTAATTATAGTAATGATAATAATGAGCGTACTTTTTTGTCTTAAGATCTGTTGTAAATCTGTGTTTTTTGCAAGTGCTTTGTAATGAAGTTTCACATGAAGACACGATAAAAGTTGATTTATAGTGTTAGAGACATGATTAGTAGAGTCTGAGTTGATTTAAACTGTATGATTTTTGTTTATTGGATAGACGACCTGAAATTTGAATTACATGCGGCCCGTTCTGAACACCTCATGGACCGACACGCCCTACTGCTCAACAGGTGGGGGGAGACCTTCATGACATCATCATAATTGTCATCATCATCATAGTTGTCATAATTGTCATTACTGTTATAAAAAGATTGGAAAATGTAATTAATATGACTTATTGATCTTGTGACTAGGCCTGTGAGTGGGTGCCAGGAGGCCTGGGTACCACTGCAAAGGGTGGCATCCGGGCTGTAAATTATATAACCCGAAACCTGATCAAAGAAGCATGCTGATTATTTAAAGCAGTTTACTGAGCTGTTACCTTAATAATGCATAGCTCTCTCTGGCCAGTGCAGATGGTGACTTGCATGCACTTGTTGGGCAACTGATAGTCGGATACCAACTCAGAATGTATTTTGCCCAACGTTTGACTCATCTACTGTTGACTGATTACTCATTGTTCTATTGATTCATTGGTTTGATGTATGTTGGTCTTGTTTTATTGTTTTATAGCGTTCTGCTCCGTCAGAATCCACACAGTGTTAATGAATGGCTGAAAAGAGTTCGGCTATTTGAAGGGAAGCCCAATGAGGTAAGAAATAAAAAAGCAGACGAATGAACCCAGATGCAAGCAGCAAATGTCCAGCTCAGACTGATTCTTTTGGAAACATACTTGTACTTATGGGCAGAAATAAGTAGCAAAAAGTAGTAAACCAGTCAGTCGTAACTAAGTAGTTTCTTAGGAAGTTTGATTCTTTAGATAAATAGTCAGTCAGTCTAATGATTTCTATGGCCGTGTTACTATGCCTTTGATAATATGTTTGCTTAGTTTTGAACATGAGTGCCGTAAAGGCACGTTGCCTAATTACTAGTTGTTGATTTTCAAAAGAGGAGATTAATAAGTACTTCTGAGACAAAAATTAATGTTTTATTAAAAATAAATGTTTAAATGTAAACATTTACTCTGGAATATATCTAACCAAGTATGACTTTTTCAGATAGTTGTAAGACCTAAGTTTTACTCTGCCTGTAGTAGTCTGCTTAGTTTATTTGAAAACTGTCACTCTGCTAACTTGTGACTAAATTGAGCTATGTAATTTTGCCTGAAGTTGATGTCTGATTGAAAATATTTATTTTTTAAGATCATCAGCACATACATTGAAGCTGTACAGAGCATTGACCCAAAGTTGGCCATCGGAAAATTGTCTACACTTTGGGTTGCATTTGGCAAATTTTATGAAAATGGAAAACAGCTCGATGATGTAAGTTGTGCCAGAATATCTTATTCTAATAGTTTAATTTGTTTTGCACTTCACCAAACCATGATGATGATGATGAAAAAACGACAATTTCTACAGGGCCGTACCATTCATTCATTCATTCAGAGCATTTATATAGCGCCCCTTCAAGAAACTACTCAGGAGCGCTCCCGGCCCAGCCACGACTAAGAAAAAAGACTTGAGGGACTTGTAGAACCCTGTCAGATGGCTTAAAAGTAAAAACGGAGCTTAAGTGGTAGGTCATTCCAAATGGAAGGGCCAACAACCGAGAAAGCACGGCGCTGCCTAATAACCAAGCGAGTCCGTGGAACAAGGAACTCACCCCTCGTCGCAGAGCGAAGCACCCGACGCGCTGGAACATCAGACACTGGGCGGCAAAGATCACGCAAGTAAGATGGAGCGCAGCCAAGAACACAACGAGAAACAAGAGCAGCAATGCGATATGAGATACGCTGAGACACAGGCAGCCAATGCAACACATCACGCATGTATGCAGAGACAGGAGAGTACTTAGGAAGCCGTCCAATAAGCCATGGTATGACAATTTAGATAACATAAGTAGTAACCATGTTGTTAGTTTCTTGGTAACCGGAGTTGATTAATATTGCCATCAAATTGATGTCTCTTCTCTGAAATTTGCCATCAGAAGTCATTTAATTGGTCTGAGGAAACATTTCCATAGTGTATATGTTTTTATCTGTGGTGCTTGCTTGCTCAAGCTCTATGTATGGAAACTTGTTTTTTATAGTCTGAAAATAAAAAATTATTTATGTAAATTTTGAACAATTAATATCAATATAATTTTACTTAACAATCTCTCCATCTCCTTTAGTTTATTGTTTACATGCTATCGGCCTTAATTTGAAACTGATGCTTTTCTGGATGGGAAACCATGCAATGCCTATATCTTGATACATCAGTTATGACTCTACCCAGTGAGTTCCGAGATGTGTAGCAAACAATTTCAGGACAGGACCAGAAACCTCATTCTAGGGCTGGAGGTGTTGCAAAAGAATTGATGGTCAACAGCATCAAAAGCAGCAGACAAATCAACAAGCACAAATGCTTTAAAGAACTGAATTTCTTTTGTTCTATGCTAGGCACGAATCGTTTTCCAAAAGGCAACAGAAGTGAATTTCAAGCACGTCGATGAACTTGCCTACGTCTGGTGTGAGTGGGCAGAAATGGAAATACGCCATGAGTGAGTTGTGGCTCTCTAGTAAAGTAAATTTATCAGGAACTTTAACAGTTGCTAATGTACGAGAAGTGACCTGTACATGGCAGATGGGAAAGGCAATAATATGTATTTAGAGCGTGTGATAATGTATTACATTCTCACTAGGGGAACCTTTAGATTTTGGCATTTCACCTTTTGTCATAAGATTTTGTCAGTTGAGGCTAAGCATTTTGGTCTTGATTGCCATTAAGTGCTTTAATCTCATGCAGAATTTTGGTGATATTGGGTGTCTGTATAATAGTTGTTCACTGGTTAGAGCTGAACAAGGATGACACAGCTCTTTTGAACACTGTGCACTTCTGAACTGTGCAAGGAAAGCATTATCAAATTACAGTTGTTTTGTATTGTATAGCCAAACCTAGGAAAGAATACAATGATATAACCACAATTTTTAATAGTCTTTGCAGTGAAATCTGTGACTGTTAAATGTTTAATTCAAAACTATAAGTAAGGGTAATTGGTGGTTTATTTGGCCACATTTAGTTTTCAGTAAATTGAGCATGTCAGTCTCCTGTCTAGGTTGGTTGCTGAGTGCAGACATAATGCTCTTAATGTAATGAATTTATTTAACAGTTTCTTTGAAAAGGCACTGGAGCTGATGAAGAAAGCGATTACACCACCTAAACGAAAAGTGGATTATCATGATGATGTAAGAGCTGCAGTGTTCTCAGAGAAGTTGTGGTGAAAAAGTTCCACTTTCTAAAGTTTCATATATCTTTTGGAATTTCCTGTATTTATCTTTGTTTGTACTTCCTCTTCTGCTTTTAAATAATGTTGAATTACTTAATTATTTCAAGGATTTGTGAATTCTTTGAGATCCTCGTGTATTAAGCACAGACAAATTGAAACAATATTTGGAACTTTCAGATGATATAGCATGCTCCTCTAGGGAGCATTGCCTTTTTCCATTACTTGCAGTCAGCTGTGTCTATTTTGGGTTCATCTCCAGGCTATTTGCAACCCAAGGTTGAGTGGGCACAGGTCCTTGCGCTGCTAAGGCGCCCAACAGGCCTCTTCCAACCAGTTGGGAGGGCCAGTAGTCATTGCTCTTAGGTCCTGCAATGGTCCTGTTCACCTTCCCAGCATGAACATCTCATAGATTGAATCCTCTCCAGCACTGGGATTTTCTTAAATGTACATGTATGAAAGCTTTACTAAATACATTTAGTATATTGTGTCAAATAGACACTGCATTTGATTGAATTTTAATTATTTGTCCATCTCAAGAATGAAAGGAACGTTTTATTATATATTTATTGACGAGTTTGCTTTAATATTTCAGACTGAAACTGTTCAGATGAGGCTGTATAAATCTCTCAAAGTGTGGGCTGCTTATGCCGACCTTGAGGAGTCGTTTGGAACATTTTCGGTAAGTTTTAGAAAATTAGGAAGTAAATAAAATTGAGCATTGTAAAATTTGTACATGCATAAGAATCATCCATCCGGAAAAGTCCTGGCAGTGTGTGGTCATTGATTAATAAGAGAAAATTAATTTGAAATTTGGATAGTGGTAACATAATGTTTATGCAATGCATCATTGTCAGTTACGAAGCTTACTCCCCTACATAGAAGGGGCTACCGACCGATATCTTCATAATTTAATTTCTGGTTAGTAAGGTGTCTAATTAAAAGCATTTAATGAAGACAATTTCTTACGAACTACTGACACATTTTCCAAGAATAATTGTAAATTATCAGTACTTTCTAAAATGTTTCTTAGAATCTATTAGCTCTTTTTCTAAGAGTAACATTAACACACATAGTTTCTTGTATCTTAGAATTACTGAGGTTAATATTTTACAATAATATTAAGGTTAGGCACAGAACACAATATATTAAAAAATGTTACAGTTTCAGTATTATTTGCATTTTCAGTCATGTAAATCTGTCTATGATCATATCATTGATCTTGGAATTGCAACGCCTCAGATCATCCTCAATTATGCAGCCTTCCTAGAGGACAAAAATTACTTTGAAGAAGCTTTCAAGGTATGAACATTTCCCAGAAATATATTTCCCATGGTCATGGACTGTAGTATTTTGTTATGTTTCCAGGGTCACTGTCTCTTGCTGATGTCTCCATGTCTCAGGTTCTCATTTCTGTGACTGCATGCATTAAAATTTACATAATAAGTTAAAATATGAATTTGGGATATTACTGGAAGTAGAATTGTCCAACCATCTAGCCATGACGCTTGTAGCGAGGGCAACGCAAAGTGGAAATGACTATAAATGTTTATTTCAATTAGCCCTTTGAAGTAACAAATTACATGGCATGACCTTATTAAGTGTTTAATGTAACATACTGAAATATTAAAATGATCACAGTTTTTAGATGATTGGCAACAGGCTGTGGCATCCAGAGTCTGTAATTCTAAGAGCTGTTGATTTATCTGCAAATGCCTGTGTGTACTTAGTGAGAAGATGACTGAAGCTGCTTATGCATTAGAAAGTTATATGTGAATGTGCATGTGACCAGTGCACAACATTACTTGTACCATTTGGGACATTTTAGTATATGTTTAAACATATTTATGTCAATGGTTTGCTAGGCTTATGAGAAAGGCATTCATCTCTTCAAATGGCCAAATGTATTTGACATTTGGAACACGTACTTGGCCAAGTTCATCGAGCGATACGGAGGCAAGAAGCTGGAAAGAGTTCGAGATCTGTTTGAGCACTGCCTCAAAGACTGTCCTGCGAAATTTACCAAGCGTAAGCAGACGTCATTTTGTGCCTTGCTTTGTTGTTAGTTTTTTAAAACCAACCAAGGCTTGGTTTAAGAGATGTACTAGGTGAGTTACATGACATCCATGATCCATGTATTGTAGTTTAAATAGAAATAAAGAGGTTAGGGTAACACATTTGTTTAAATGCAATTGTAGAAAGTAATCTGAAGTGTAGTCCAAAGTCGGGCTGAGCTGGCTACTGAGTAGCAAAGATGATGTGTAGCAATTAATAGCTTGACACCTTTTTAACCTATGCTGTATTAGTACTCCTTTACAAACCATGGAGGAATTAAGGGCTGAGTTGGCACCATAGTGTCTCTGCTGTGGATGATTAATCATCCAGGTACTAACTGTATTTAGTGTTTCTTAACTTTTGTTGCACCTGGCAGCAGCATATCTATAGTACCACTTTGTCACTAATAAATAATAGTTCTAAATTACCCAGACGAGGAAGAATTAATCAGATTCTGAAGATCCTGGTTTGAATCTGCATTTTATGAATGACTTCGTAGGATGAGATTAGTTTAAAAATGCTTTGAACTACTTTAACACATTAAACTAAATTTTATATTAATAGCTCCAGGCATGCACGTCATTTCATAATGTTTTCTTCTTATCCAGCAATTTATCTGATGTATGCAAAACATGAAGAAGAGCATGGACTGCCAAAGGCTGCAATGGACATATACAAGCGTGCTACAAAAGCAGTTCTTCCAGCTGAAGCACATGAGGTATGCAGTTTAGACATAGATCTTCTGTTCTTGAGAAATCTTCTGGAGCCTATGTGTTACGTACGCCACAGTGACACGTTTAAATATGTGTATAACTGATAGGCTTCAGAAAGTTAATTGGAACTACCGGTGCATTTTCTTAGAGTAGCAGTAATGAGCACGGCTTCATATATCTTAGAATTACTGGTGTTAATGTTTCGTGATAATACAAACTTGAGGCATAATAGAAAGTATGTTCCATAATTAAGCTGATTTCATCTTATACTGGATTTTTCAATGTGTTGTGCATTTTTATTCGTATAAATCTATTGTTGTGTTTTATTCAATATTTGTGTGTCTGATTCATGAATAATAATAATAATAATAATATCTTTTCTTTAATTTAGCGCCTGACAAACGCACTGCGCTGTACATTTACATGTTATGCAATTGAAACAATCTTAACTAGTTAACTACTAACAGAACAGACAGCCTGTAATACACGGCGCTAATAGCAGCCTACAAAGCAGACGCGATTCACATTTCTTCTGTTTGACTGTGCAGATGTACAACATTTACATAAAGCGTGCTGCCGAACTGTTCGGAATAACATACACTAGAGACATCTACCAGGAAGCCATTGAATCCTTACACGATGAACACGCCAGGTGAGCAGATGGTTCAGACTTGAAATGGTCTAACACGTTTACCCTGTCGGCAGATGGATAAATTTATGGTAGATACTTCATGTTTGAAATGGTTCAGCGAATTAACCACTGATTCATTCGTCTGTAAAGACAAAAAATTTATGTGGCAATGTAAAGTATTCTAAGTAATTGCAGAGTTATTACCCGGTACTCACTTGCAAGGTATTCAGGATATTGTATGAAGTCCAGATGTGATGAAACAACTTGGATGGAGCATGAGTCTCCTAATCTCAGGGTCATGGGTTTGCTTTCCACGTTTGGCGTAGCATCTGCTGGCACAATTGGTTAGAGCGTTTGCCTTGTAACACAAAGTGAATGGGTTCAAGCCTCACTCACCTCAGAAGGTTACTGTGTTGGGGACCTTGAGCAAGTCCTTCAGTCGTAATTGCTTCTGACTTACCGACCTTCCTTGCATAATAAATGCAATATAACAATAATAACTATAATTTTTGTGCCTTTGAGAGGTTCTTGAAAGGTATTCTATAAATGATCAGAAACCTTCTATCAGCAGGATAATCTTTCATTATGGGTTACAGGACTCAATTTTATATGATTTCTGCATTGTATATAAAAATACATGTACCTGTGTAGCAAGACACTTGATAGTTTCTTGCAAGTACCTCACAACATTTTTTGCACTACATATTTTAAATGATTTATTTCTGGCCATGTAACATGTTACACTGTTGTTACAGTTCCTGAATATGTTTTTGTTTTGTTACTATGGTGATGAATTGCTGTATTCTTGTAGGGAAATGTGTTTGAGTTTTGCCGAAATGGAACGAATGCTGGGTGAAATCGACCGAGCCCGAGCCATCTACGTCTACTGTTCACAGATGTGTGATCCAAGGGTTAGATGTTTTGCCATCTGTCTTAGCTCTGGATATGAGTGGCAGGTGCTGGTGGTAGCAGTGGCAGTTATTGATATACTGCTGTCAGTTTAGGCTTAATGATGTGGTTTCCATGGTGGCATTGGTGGTGGTGGCGGTGGTGGTGATGATGACAACTATTGGTATACTGTTGTCAGTTTTAGGCCCAATGATGTAGATTCCTTGGTGGCAGCAGCATTGGTGGTGGTGGTGGTGGGAGTGGTATATGCTGTGTGTCCATTGATGTTGTTTCTTTATTTTTATTTGTCGTATGGTGGCTGTTGAGAGCCAGTGTCAATCCACAATACCTGACAGTGGTGATTTTTGCTTGCTATTCTGCTGTTGTATGGTGTGTTCTGTTGACCTTTAAACATACACCACTTTAATACAATATTTTTGTTTATGTGCTGGATCAGTGATTTTCTATGTTATTTCTAGCAATAAATGTGTGCTGCTACAAATATAAATTCTGTGATCAGTATTAAATATATTTCTGATTGTTTAACTGTAATAATTGCCAAATTTTATCTTCCTTTCATACTTTTTCTCTTTGTTTTGTTTGATTCATGGTCTCCTCTCCTGTACAGAATCATTTGATTTTATACAAGTTGGCCAACTTCATTGTAGGTTGCAACAAATTTCTGGAGTTCCTGGCTCGACTTTGAAAGGAAGCACGGAAACGAAGATACAATGCGGGAGATGATGAGGATTCGACGAAGTGTCCAGGCGCTTTTCAATACTCAGGTAAACTAACCTAATGGATGCACAGCATGGCTACTGCAGCAGCTGCAAGGGAGATCCTTTGTCATGCAGGTATCAGGATCCGACTGTTAGCATCCACACGTAGGTGTAAATCTATTGATTTACAGGTGTGAATCTATGGATTCCTTAAAGGGCCAGGTGAACGACTGGATGGGGATTTAATCAGGTAGTAACACGTGCACATACAGAAGAAAAAGTGATGCATGAATGAAAGACTGGCAACCTTGAAAGAAAGACAGCCGTTGGGTACAGAGTTTCAGCTTCAATAAAGAATTGAATTGAATTGAATTGAATTGAATTGAGCTTACATTGCTTCTATAGGTGTATAATTACCAGCATGTGGTATATACCACACTGCTGTATTAGTTTCATTGTATGACAGAATGATGTATTTTACCTGTGAGGTCATTCCACTACACGTCTGCTCTGTTCTGATTGGTTCAGGACAGGAAAATATTTTCCGTTGATCTGATTTTGGATCTGTGAAACAGTCATAATAGCATAGGCTGACCAGACGTCCCGGTTTTCCCGGGACAGTCCCGATTTTCTGCTAGCTGTCCCGGCTGCCGGAAAAGGTAGGCCAAACTCTAAATATGTCCTGGTTTTTCTAAACTTACCTGACTTTCCGATCTTATATATGATGTATTTCATGTGCGTTTGTCATGTGATGAAATAAAGGATATACTTACTTACTTTATCAACGTCTCCTTGATTTTACTACTGGCATCTGGCGAGTAAATTCATTTTTAATCTCACTTTTATTTATTACCATGCATAATACCTCTTCCGGTTCTAACTACCATATTGTCGTAGTGATAATATTCTGATAAAACACATTTTCATAAATAATAATTTGAAACTAAATTACTAAAATAAAATTATAAAATGTAAAAATGAAAGTGTTCTTTTAACGACGATCTGAAGGCCGAGTTTTCATTCTTGTCCAGCAGTGCGACTGATGGTAGTACTGCATTCTGCAATATCTGTTAGTCAACTATTTCGGTTGCTCACGGCGGCAGGTCAGACATCAATGACCACATTGCCACTAAGAAACACAAGGTCGCTCTGAGTGCAAGAGCAAGTTCTTCATCAAGCATACATTCGAGCGCCAAATATGAGTGACTGATTTGATAAATTTAGAATTTAATTTTTAATTTAAACAGCATGATTTGAATAAAACCTTTCACTTAGTCTTATAGACTTATAGTCTTATACCAATATAATAAGCATAAAATAGATATTTGTGCAAGTTATATTATATTAATTATTGACAACATGACAAATTTATTTCGTGATTGAAGTGTCCCGGTTTTTAGTATCCAATATCTGGTCAGCCTATAATAGCAGCACTTTTGAGATTCTTGAACAGCTCCTTTTTTTATCAAAGTGTCAAGTTGAAAAATTACATGTAGTTTAGATTTCTGATGGAGATTTATAGTGAACATGATGCTTTTAAAGTCACTTGTGCTACCTTTTGATCAGGAGTTTTAAAGTATATGCTTATGTTGTTTCCATGTTTTAGGTTAACTTCATGTCGGCTCAGATGTTGTCTGCCCAGGCTGCTAAGCAGGCTCACCTAGGTTTGTTTATTACATGCTTTTATGAATATCAAGTAGTCTGTTGATTACATGCATTTCCATTTCCAATAATTTCCTATCTACTCATTTGTTTCAATTCCTCATCGTGACCGATGTAACTTTGCAGAGAAGGTCGGTAGAATTGCAGAAGATTTAAACTGAGGGGAATGACACACGAGACCCACATGAATTTTAAAACATTGAAAGCTAAATGCTATGTAATAAATATTTACTATATTAAGGCACTTTATTAGTAATTATCATCTTTAATGTTAAGCTTTAAATACTACTTAATTTTCTCGAATGGTGTTCTATAAATATATAATGCAATGATATACACTACAATATGATACATTTGATATTGATGTCCTTCCACAGTTCAGGAGTGCACACACAGCTATGGCATCGATGGTCCTTACTCCTTAGTAGTTGTGAGTAGAGGACTTGCTGAAGTACTCTATGCAGTAACTACCTGAATTGAGGCTCAAACCCACACTCTCCACTTTGCAGGTTGAGCACTCCAACCAGTCCCCTGCCACACCCCATAATTACGTTTACAATGACTAGTTATATCTGCAGAACCTTGGCAGAAATTTAAATGGAAATGTTACGATATTTTGAATATCTGTGGGCAATCATCAGAACTAAGTTCATCAATATTCTTGCTTTAAATCTTGGTTTGACTGCTGCCTTAGAAATGCTTTAAGCAGTGCATTCTCATCTGGAACCGAATGTATTTCATATGTGCTGCAATGCAAACCCAGCATATTTAAGGATAGTATATGACTTATGGCATGATGACTCTGCAATCCCTCTGTAGCATGGAGGGAGCCAGTCCAAGTCTTGCATGTTACTTATTACCAATCATATATTTGAATTAAAAGTGGCACTATATAAATAAAGATATTTTAAGATCAATTATGCAAATTATGTAATTTTGAACAATTGAGTTAAGAACAATATTTGCTGGCGTTCTTTGTGTGTAACTTGATTGTCTATGTGCTTTGTGATGCTTCAGACGAAACAGAGGAGAAGGATGAGATGAAGAAACTAGAAGAGAGAGCCAGAGCATTGGCTGCTGAGGCAGAAGGTGATGCACTGAAACCATCTCGGCATGTTCCATTTGTCAGGTACTGTTTCTTCTTGCTTATTTCTGTTTTAGTAAATGTACGAGGGTAAAGAAATGTTCAGGTTTGAGATGACCAAATTGGCAGTTTTCTTGTGTGCAGTTTAGCTGAAACTTGCAGTCTTGAAACAATGCTCTTTGCTGATGAAAGCAAATAGCATTTCAACAGGCTCATATATATTGTTGATGCTTTTACACACTGACACCCTGAGGATCCGTGTAACATGAACTGGTTTCATGACCAAAAGCTATTAACAGGATGTGTTGGTTAACACATGGTACACAGAACTGCTGTGTGGTGATAAATATCTAAATGTAGGAAGTATTTAATTATATGACACAAACGTTCTCTATAAGCTTATTTCCTGTTTACCACCAATTTGATAAGAAGTGTTGCCTATAGTCGCTACATTCAGTTAGATAGTTTTAGTATGCTTTATTTCATGATGGCAGTGTCTCAAGCGTTAGTGTACATACATTGTTTCGAGAAAACTAGCTGCTGTAGATTGGTTATGTACCAGTAGTGGTGAAATGCAAACCAAAATGTCTAGAGATCCCGATATTGAAGAGTCGTTTCTATGAGGTTTAGTTAAATATGAAACAAAACTGTGCACAATTTGTTCAGAATGTAGTTTCTTAAGTTGGATTCGAGTGAATAATATAGCTGGACCATTATGTGGAGCAAGGATTGCCCATGAGGGAGGCAATTGCTGCTGCCATCTGCTGAATGATAGTACATGTACAGTCACTGAGCTGATGTTATATTATATAAGCTTATGGAATTAAAAAAACTTATGTGGAATGACAGATTTTGGAAAAACATAGATATGAAAGCTAGAAATAGACAAACATATACTGTGTATATCTTCGTCTAAACTAGATGACTGTGACATAAATTAAAGGTTGACTCTTAGATCACAAACTTCATGTAAAATATTGTAAATTATGCTTAATGAAATAAATTAATGGTAGATAGGTATACTGCACTGTGTAAAGGTTTATTTAGGGAATATTTTATTTTGTGGTTGATGGTAAATACTGTTAAACTGTAAAAACAACTGTGTAACAGATGACAGTAATATTAGAATTTTTATAGACTTGAAGAAACTTCTGATTTTGTTCTTTAGGAGTCAAAATACGGATGAAGAATTAAAAGAACTGTCGAAAACTAACAATCCAGAAGAAATTGACATTGGAGAGGAAGATGATGAGGATGAGACGATAGAAGGTGAGAGAAAAGTAGAATGTGTTGTTTTTTGGAAACACTTCTAGACATTAGCTATTGGTACTTCAGGCATCGGAATTACATGCTACTGTTGCAACAGATACCTTTTAAGGCTATTGCTAGTTTTATGTGGAATTGTGGATTTCAGGCTTACTTTGTGGCTATTATGAGTGTGAAAATCATTTGAAGTTGCTTACAGTTTTTCTTTACCAAACAAAATAATGTGGCAATTTTGAAAATAGGAAATTGACGGCTAGTGCTGTTGACATAGTTCCATGAACTTTAGTAGGAGTTGCTTCTTTTTGGCTCAAGGTTTAGGTAAAGGAGCAGTTACTTCACTATGTTGAAGTATGAGATTTGGGAGACTACTTTTGTTTGATGTTTGCCAGGACTAGAGGACTTTCTTCAGTGAATTCTTTAGCTCTGTGCCAGTATTGAAACTGAGTGAGGAGACTGTGTAGGTCAGTCACACAATTGCTGATGCTGGTATTTCAAACTTTAAAAGCATGTAGGTGCTATAATGCTGGTTGTCTATTTTCTGCATTTGTTTCATACATCTGTTGTATTTAACAGAAGTTACGATTGAAAAGCGAGAGATACCATCATCCGTCTTTCATGGTTTGGTTGAGGATGAAGACGACTGAAAAAGAATTGAAAGTGACAGTGATTCTTTAAACTTCATTACAACCATATATATGGTTTATGTATAAACTGGCCATTGGCATGTACTGTGAAGAGTTAATACTTGATTAGGTATCTTAGCTACAGTATATCGTGGTTTTGTATTTGTGCTTGGATTGTGAAGTGGCAAAATGAAAATGACTTCGAAACATCATGCAAACAGTTTTTCCAAAATATTTTATTTTTGTGTGTTTTGCGATTTTATTCTGTGTTCATTAAGTGCAATGAATGGGTTGCAGTAGCATAGAAGACTATGTAGTATCTACCTTATTCCAACCTCTTTTCTTGAATCATTTGATTACTAAATATTTTGTTAAGTACTGAATTCAAAACACTGATTCTGAGTATCTAAAAGTTCACATGGCACTGAATTTATGCATTTATCTAGGAAGGCATTTATGATCTTCCAAATGTTAAGAAAAACAAATATCATTTCATTTCTATCACACAAACAGAAAGTGTTCTTGGGGAAGAGAGGTTTTTAGTTGGCTATGGAACTCGGTGCCTGGACTGCACCTAGTTCTCACTTTGAATTTCTGCGTAGTATACACAGGAAGCATATTGGTGCAGTCTACTTGTTCCTTTTATTTCATTAGTCATCATACAGTTTGGACTCCGTTACGTGCTCCCAATTTACACGCCATTTTGCATGATGCAAAGTCGTGTTATGTCCCCAAAGCTAATAACACGTTAATGTGCCATGCAAGAAACTAAATATTGACTTTTAAAGTATTGTCCCTTTTTACACGCAGCCTGATTTCCCTGACAGCTCTGCGTTAGAGTCCATACTGTACATAGATAATGTCATAACATAATTTGGCACTTAGTATTACGTACAAAATTGCTGTTACAGGTCCTTCCACTTGGAATGACCTCTCTCCTCTTCTATGAGCTAAGCTCATGGCTGGAATTCCCCGCATCCTCTTGCTCTCGCAAGGCGTTACATTTTCCCAGGGGCTTCCGTGCTGAATAGTCTATATAATACTGCACGAAGAGCTTTATAAATTTTTAGATACGATACGATCCCGACTAGTTATCGACTTCTTAGCTAATCCGGTATGTCTAATAATAATAATGGCTTTTAGCACCTACTTAACTGATATGCTGATGACTGAAATGTTGATGTTTATAAAAGAATGTTTACAAAAGAAGGTTACAGACGCATACAAATGTTTATAAAAGGAATAAAACACATGACTAAGTTCGAGGTTGCACTGCAGTGCTCGTTCTGCTTGCAAGCCATTCCGTATTGATTAATCCAGTGGTTCCCAACGTTTTCAGAGCGTTGCAACTGTTTCAACACTACTTTACTTTTTTAAATAGTAATAGGCCTATGTCAGCAGATATTAGTAGTTTTCACATTTTGACCTATTCTGTCATCTAGCTGCGGTGCCACTAGAGCAGGTTCACGGCACCATTAGGTGCAGCGGCACTCAGTATAGGAGATACTGGATTAATCCATTTAGCTATTGTAGCATGTTCAAAAGAACGCCCCCCCCCATAAAGCGGGAACAATATATAGGATATAGCAGCAGTTGAGCAAATTAACAACTCGGCGTGTACACTGCAATTCTATACTATATTTCTCAAAGTTTGTCCTTCCGTTTTGTTTGTTTGTATGTTTGTTTGTTTGTCCATCCCACTAAAGGCTCCCAAAGAGAACACTTTAGCAATTTGAAAATTTTTACAAAACATTCTTACGGGAATTTGTAGGTAAACGCGACTATTTTCAGCTTGCAATTTACTTTAAATGCTGATATATGGACATTTACAATTTCGAAGTGGTGGATACCGTTGCAAGATTACGCCGCCATTTCTTATTTCTCAAAACGTCATACGGCACACGGCCTCCTAAACAGAGCATTCGCAAGGCATTTCGGGACTTCTCCGACAAGCCAAAGACGTCATCTAGCTACATTGGTAAGAGCTGCGAATGTTGCGTCCCATGCGCCTCTGTGTTATTATACAGAGCGTGCGGATCGCGGTTCGATTCCCGATGCTGGCTTATTTTAGAAATTTAAATTTTGGGCTTGCACGGGAGTACTAAATGGCGTGGTGACACGGTGGTGTCCATTCAAACGGTCGAGCGGTGATGAAGGGTTGGGACTTATCCGATAATTCATTGAAAAATGAACAGGGTCCAGCTATAATTATTCGGTCGCTAGAGAAAAAAGCGAAGGTTTACAATTTTCATTTTCAAATCCAGCGGGAACGATATATAGGATATAGCAACTTTAAAACACGGGCGTACCTGGTGAGTACCAGCCAAAGCAGCCAAAGTTAACTACGCAAATCAAGCGGGAACGATATAGGCTATAAAGGTAGAGATAACCCGTGCGAAGCCGGGTAGAAGCGTCAAGTAAATTGATAAACGTAAAAACTGACAACGCCAATCGTCTCTGACATGGTTTCGTCGTTAAATAACCGTTATAAGACCGGATAAAGACATGAAAATGATTGCGTGCAACGTACCAGAAACCACTCATTCAGGTAATAAGTAAGAACTGGTGAACTGATTTCGATTGACTGTTGTAATCTATTGAACCGTGACTAGTACTCGAGGGCTTGATGGCGGTGGCTTCGGGGACTAACTGTTACTGTGGCTTATTGGTTGACTTTCAGTGGCACATTGACGATTACATTTTGTGGCATATTGACTAACATAATCTAGCATTCTGTGGCTTATTAACTGTGGCTCATTGATTTGATTGGCTTTCAGTGGCAAATTGACGATAAAATTTAGTGGCATATTGAATGTGACATATTGTCTAGAATTTTGTGCTTACTAAATACTAACTGTCACGCATTGACTGGCTATAGTGGCATGTTGACATAACATTTTGTGGCATATTGTCTGTGGCATATAGGCTGTAATTGTGTGGCTTATGGATTGTGGCACATTGACTATAATTTCTGTGACACATTGACTGTGAAATTCTATAGCATTTATTGACTATGGCTTATTGACCGTGGCATTCTGTATATGGCATATTGACAGTGGCATGTCGTGCTCGTGTCGATTCTATGGCAAGATGGAAGATACCGAAGTGTGTTCTAAATTGCGATGTCGTTCTGTTACGACACAGAGAAGACGTTTATTTCAATTGCTAGTCTACACAACGATTCTATTTATGTACAGGTCCGTCTGTCTGTCTCTGTCCGTCTGTCTCTAGTTGTTATTCTGTCTGTTTGTTTGTCTGACTTTGTCTCTGTCCGTCTCTCTGTCTCTATTTGTCTCTGTCTGACCTCTCTCTGTCTGTTTCTCTCTCTCTGTCTGTTTCTCTCTCTCTGTCTGTCTGTCCCTCTATCTGTCTGTCTGTCTGTGTGTCTATCTGTCTGACTCTGTCTCTGTCTGACTTATCTCTGAATGTCTATCTGTCCATCTGTCTGTCCCTCTGTCCGTCCGTCCGTCTGTCTGTCTGTCCCTCTGTCTCTCTGTCTCTCTCTCTCTGTCTGTCCGTCTGTCTGTGTATTTGGTGCATACATGCCATGAAAAAGACGACTGGAGGTGGAATTGAATGACGTCGATTGGTCTGTCGTTCGTCGTTCTCCTTCAATTATTCGCCATCGTCCGCTGTCTTCGTTCTATTTCTGCTTCTTTCTTTCTCTTCCTTCTTCATTTCTTTCTTCTTTTTCCCCTTTTATTTCATCTCCAAATTTGTTCTACTATGTAGTTCTTCCTCCTTTCTGTCCCTGCTTCTCTTTTCCCTCTTTCCCGTTTACATCATGTATTTATCCGTTCTGTTCTTCCTCTTCCTCTTTCTCATTCCTTGTCTTCCCCATTTATCCTCTCATTGCTAAATTCCTCCTCTTCCTCCTTCTCCTCCTCCTTTTCGTCCTCTTCATCATTCCTTATCTTTCTAATGAAGTTCTGTTCCTCCTTCCTTTTCTTCACATTCATTCTCTTTCATCCCTTCCTCCCTTCTACTCCTCTGAATATTCATGCCATCTGTCAGCTATCGACGGGAATCCATTGGTTGGTTCCACGCGTGTGCGTGGGCCCGCCTCTGGTGACTCTTCTAGCTTACTGTACTTTGTTGTGCTAACTGATGTAATATTTTTGCCGTAATGACACTTAACATCATAATAGGCTAGTGCAGAGAGCGCCTCTGAGTAGGTCTCTTGAAGAGGCACTGTAAAAATCTCATAATGAATGAACGAATGAATCCTCATTGCTGTTCTTCCTCATTAGTTCTATTCCTCCTGCCTACTCTTCCTTTTTCTTTCTCCACCCATCCTGCGTCTTCCTCCTCCTGCTCCTCCTCCTCCCCTTCTCCTCCTTCCCTTCTCCTCCTCTTTCTTCTCCTCGTCCTCTTCTTCCTCCTCATTCTTTTCCTCCTCCTCCCTCTTTTCCTCCTCCCTCTTCTCCTCCCTCTCCTCCTCCTCCGTCTTCTCCTCTCTCTTCTCTTCCTCCTCCTCCGTCTTCTCCTCCTCCCTCTTCTCCTCCCATAGGCGGAGACTTGGTCTTGGGTTTGGGGGGGACCGGTGAAGGAGCGGCCGAAGGACGATCGGCGAGGCGCGCAGCGCCGAGCAGGGGAGGGGTTTGGGGAGGGGATGTGCCCCCTCCCCATCTAAAAATTTTTGAATTTCCACACTGTAATGCTAGCATTTTAAGCTGTCATCTGAACAAAATTGCTCTATAATTTGAGTGCTGATAGGAACCAGCTATCACTCGTAGCTTACATATAGTTTAAGTTGTGTTTGAGTTTGGGGAGGGTTTGGGGAGGGGATGTGACCCCTCCCCATCTGAAATTTTTTGAATTTCCACACTGTAATGGTAGCATTTTAAGCTGTCATGATGTAATCTGAACAAAATTGCTCTATAATTTGAGTGCTGATAGGAACCAGCTGTCACTCGTAGCTTATACATCTAGTTTGAGTTGTGTTTGAGTTTGGGGAGGGGTTTGGGGAGGGATGTGACCTTGTAACCGGAGAGTCGCAGGTTCGAATCTACCGAATCTCCCCATCTGAAAATTTTTGAATTTCCACACTGTACTGGTAGCATTTTAAGATGTCATCTGAACAAAATTGCTCTATAATTTGAGTGCTGATAGGAACCAGCTGTCACTCGTAGCTTACATGTAGTTTGAGTTGTGTTTGAGTTTGGGGAGGGGTTTGGGGAGGGGATGTGACCCCTCCCCAGCTAAAATTTTTTGAAGATTTCCACACTGTAATGGTAGCATTTTAAGCTGTCATGTGAACAAAATTGCTTTATTATTTGAGTGCTGATAATAATCAGCTGTCACTCGTAGCTATTATTATTATATTCATGAAATATTTGGGGGGGATATAAGCAGCTCCGTCCCCCCCACCTCAAGTTTTGGGGGGACCGTCCCCTCCTGTCCCCCCTAAGTCTCCGCCCCTGTCTCCTCCTCCTCCTCCTCCTCCTCCTCCTCGTCTTCCTCCTCCTCCTGATACAACTTGTCTTTATTGTCGGCGCCAGTTTGTCAGTGCGGCGCTGCAGTGAACATCGATGACGACCGACTAGTTCGATGGACGGTGGTCAGCGCAGAGGCAGGGACAGGGCCCCGCTGCTGCTTTGGCTGTGGATGGAGCTGAGCTGAAGAAAGAGACAGCGAACGGACCGACGGGTGACTGGACGCAGTTAGGTGGGTGGGTGGGTGGATGGGTCGGTCGTGGTGGCCGAGGGTGGACGTCGGTGCGTGGAAAGGAACAGCTGTCGCTTCGTCAATTAAGTAATCGATGGGCGACGTGTTTCCGGCGCAATTTGACAGGGTGAGGGTCCACCGCTTCCCTTCATCTTCGGCTTAGGAAGATCGCTTTCCTCAGTAGACGACGACGACGACGCTCCAAAGTCGTTAATGGACTCACTACGCGCATCCCAAAGACAACCAATCCAGCGCAGGCGGTACTGGTAGTCTGACTATAAAAAATAATAATATTCGTTTATTAATTCAAACTGACAAGTACGCAGTTGGATTGCAATCATTACATGATTATAAATATACTTTATTTCGCACAAAGCAGAACAGAGAGACTAAGCAAACTTAGCAAAGACTAGAACAGAAATACAAAAATACAAAAACTCCTTCTCCTTCTCCTCCTCCTCCTCCTCCTCCTCCTTCTCCTCCTCCTCCTTCTCCACCTCCTCCTTCTTCTCCTCGTCGTCGTCCTCCTGTTCCTCCTCCTCCTATTCCTCCTCCACCTTTCCCCTCTTACCATTCAACCATCTCCCAGCCTATTTTCGTTGCGTTGGGGAGACAACTCAAACTATTGCTCCTCTCGAAACATAAACGTAGTAATCAGTAATAGTAATAATAATAATAGTAATAGTAGTAACCAGTGCTTTTGTTCAGAATTTGTTGAGTTCCGGAACCTTTTTCCTAGAAAAAAAAGCACTGGTAGTAACAGATAATAACAAGTTTGGCAGGAATTTAACTGCCAAAAGGCGCCCATCTGCCCTACTGCTCATTTTACAATCGCTCCTGGGGAGTGGGAGGCTGAGTCAACAATAACTGGTATCGAACCCGCGTTGTTTCATCTTTGTGCCAGCGTGTTACCATTCAACCATCTCCCAGCCTATTTTCGTTGCGGTCTTTTCCTCAAGGGCTTCAACGCACGCTTATTCCTTAAAATTAACATCGAACTCAGAGTCTCATACTGGCTCGGTCTTCTTGACGATGATATTATCTACACATAGGCCTACTGGTTTCACAAAGTTTTCATAAATTTAAAATTCCGAAACCTGAACAGATTAAAATTATCCAAATCTGTGAGTTCATGTTTAAATATAGGTCACATGCGCTGCCACCGACTTTTGATGGTTATTTTCACTCAACCTCAGAAATCCACCGCTACGAAGTAAGATCTGCTGCAAACTTCAGAGGAATCTCCACTCGCACAAACACACGAAAATTCTCCCTAAAAAACGCTGGCCCTGCATTATGGAATGATCTCCCTCTCCAACTCAGAAACGTCCATAGTTTCCTTTTGTTTAAAAGCCAACTACGCATGTATCTCTTCTCTCCGGTTGTTTAAGTTTATTCTGTGTGCACGTTAGTTAACTAGTTAAGATTTGTTCTTTGATAACTCATCATTTGTTCCCTGTCTTTTAAAACAGAGACTTATAGATATTTCCCGACCACCTTATTACTAGCATTACTTTACTTTAGGGTGACCCTTGTCAGCGGGGCTTAGGCCCTTTTAGGACTCCCCCTTTGAACCAACATCATCATATTATTTGCATACTTAATAACTTAGGCCTACAAACATTCAGTTGCACATAGGCCTAATAGGCCTACACTATGCACGCACACGAACAGTAAGCCTAGGCTTACATACCGAATAGGCCTACGTAATTAACACATACACGTGATCATGTAGGTAGGCCTATGCATGCGTGCTATACAGTACAGTGTACTTACTACTTGCAGAACGCTTGTGAATCAACGGATTCTCTGTCTGTCTGTCTGTCTGTCTGTCTGTCTGTCTCTCTCTCTCTCTCTCTCTCTCTTTGGCCAGATATACCTACATGTAGCTACACATGGGCCATGCATGTTATCCTTCCCACTATAGGCTACATGTAGGCTGTCATTCTCCCGAGAGCCTAACATTTCCTAGATTGGAGTCAGGCGAGACTCTAATTCTGACCGACTTCTGCGTGCTCTAGCCATTGGAGAGCAGCACGGAGGAGAGTTGTATCTGTTCCGTCATCGATTAGCGCAAACAGCTTTAACATCGACCTCTGCTAATCGATCAGTCGTCAGTGCACTTGATGACTCAACTGTAGTCACTGTTGGGGAGCACATCACGCAGCATCCGTCATCTCAGTGTCGTCATCGTCTTGTGTGTCATCCTCAGCTGTTGACTCTTTCAGGTCGCTGCCATCGCTGGGTATACACGTTTCATTCAACACAGACGCGTAGGTTCCTGTTTGTATACGGGTTCAATATTGTGGATGTTTATCATTCGACCAGAATCTCTACGAAACTTGAAGAATGTTCTGGCGGTGACTATAGGCCTGATGTTTGAAACAGTCTCGGAGAAAATATCAAGATGGCCCCAACGCTTGAGAGGATACTTAGAAACCGCGGCTTAATACGTTTCGTTTGAAGATTTTATTGTAGGCCTAGCTGTTAAATGCAGCTTATGCAGCTTGCAGCAGGTTTTTCCCACCTATATTTTGTTACTGTGACTTTTTGTAGTGCACTGGTTATGCATATATAAATAAATCTTTATTTCGCCAGACAATGGTAGCACAAAACAAGAACAATATGAAACAAACTAAAAAATATATACTGCTAAATATATCGTCGTCGTCATTGACCTCATAATCGCCGTCATTAAGCTCAAGAAAGAAGTAAGAAGTCGAATGGAAAACGTTAACACCGCCACTTAAACAACGCGCCCAAGCACTGCGCAAGAATAGGCCTGAAGGGACTTACAACGACCGAATACAGATGAATCCACACTGATTAATGCGTTCCTTTGGCTGTTAGCAGGAATTACTGTAGGACAGGTCCTACTCACTTGTTCCACTTCTTCTTCCTGCCCTACATTAAAGAGCGACGCTTTAAATACGTATCTTTGCAGACAATCAAGGTAGGTAGATTTGCAGAGGTTTAAACTGAGGGAGAGAATGACGCATTCATTCATTCATTTCAGAGATTTAGATAGCGCGCCTTCAAGATTATCTACTCAGAAGCGCTCCCGACTCAACCCCGGCTAAAGAGAACAGTCTTCAGGTTAGAGAAGAATGTGGCCGCAAGGACTCTATGCATTAGGCGTAGATCCACGTGACGCATGATGATGCATTAAAGAAACTTTAAGGAAGAGAAGAGGGACTAATGGGCGAAATTCGGAGGCAAAATTTCTAAAAGGTGAGAATGCTAGAGGATAAAAGCATTATTCGGAGGGAACATTTAAAAAAGACGAGTAGGCCTATAACTTTGGATTGTGTACATGAAGTTATAAGTAGTAAAAAACTAGAAAAGGTTCTAAAAGTATCGACTTGGTGTCGCGCCCTTCCTGAATTTTGGATCAAAAGAACTTTATGTATAAATTTTTACAGTGAATTCATGAAGCAATAGCAATTCACGTTGAGAAACAGCTGCTTCGTAGGTGCTGATAACAGCCTACCGATCTAAATAGCTATGTTGGCGAACTCAGCTGAACAGTGATGGTCGTGTCTTCGATATGACGCCATACTGTTCTGTCTTGGGTCTTCCTCCATGCTGTATGAAGACCGAAGTTTAGATCTGCGAGATACTTGTCCTTGAGTCTAGCCCAAGTAGTCCTAGGTCAACCACGTGGTCTCCTTTAATCAATCGGGGTCCTGTCCATGGCGGTCCACAGGGTTCACCGATGGTCCATGTCTTCTGGAGAGCGAACACCGTGCCCGAAGAAGCGCAATTTTTGGACAGTGGTAGAGATAGGAATCCTGATCGCGAGGTTGCTCGACACATGATCCGATTAGGAAATCCGAGGGATCCTCCACCGATCGCAACCGTTCGGTCTTAAAGCGTCTGCTGAGTGTATGCTCATGAGTCTAATGAGTTTGCTCATGCAACTTTTATTAACAACATTAACTAAAATGAATTGTCACGTTTTATTATTTTAACAATTTAGCAAACGCATACAATTAGTCTATACGAATCGCTAATTATACGAAAAGGCTCCGAGAAATGCTACTAACCTCAGTCAGGTGATTCAGGTCCTGTAAATTTGAGATTCAGCTACAATACTTTGACTTATATGTTACACTCAGTTATAATCCTGTGCACCTTGTTACACTGCCAATAACCTTGAAACTGTCGAAAATATGGGTCGAAAATAAACGATCGTGTTATCGCCTTTCTACCAGCCTCTCCTCTGCGCTCGAATTGTTCTGTAAGCTAGCTCGCAATTTCACACAAACTTTGGAGCATATTGCCGAAAACACCGCGCTGCATAGCCTATGTGGCTACGTATTTGTGTGATTGTGAATCTTGGGGTATGAGAAATTCCGAGCTCTTGAGGAGAAAAATAAGGCACTGAAACTTTGCATTGATGACATTGAGAAGTTCTTAAGACTGTCTCATCTAATATCCACAGAAATACTGACAGGGACCTTGAAGAGCACATCAAGTACATATCAGCCAAAATTCTTAAAATTCCTGAACTGTTGTGTATGAGTAATGTATTACCCCGCGATATACGAATGAACTTGTATTATGATTTCATGTAGGCCTTTTTAGCCCTATATAGTTTGTCCGCCCGTGATAGTGCTTGGGCTTCTAATTTTAAAAATGATCCATCCAGGCGGAAGAGATTTAATGTTGTTCACATCCTTGTAGGTTGGTTCCATACTCTTGTAGCCTATAGTAGGCTATATATATATATATATATATATATATATATATATATATATATATATAATATATATATATAGGCCTATATATATATATATATATATATATATATATATATATATATATATATATATATATATATATATATATATATATATATATATATATATATATAGGCCTACTGATAAATAATGATCATTTTATTAGCTTTTTCAAATTGATCATGATTTATTGCTAAACTACAGACTGGCAAATTTATGTAAAAGTTTTCGGATAATTTGCTTCACTCTGCTTTCACAGATTTTTATGTTAGCTTAATTCTGAAAACCATACACGTCATACCAGATCACAGGGTAATTAAGCTATTACGGATGTTCCGCCAGCACTATGAAATATAAGTTAGCACTCGAATATTTGCACTTAAATGTAGGGGTAAATTGGATCTTTTGTCGGAATAATTTGCTTCATGTTGTCCGTGACAACAGTCACTGTTCTGGACAACAGTCACTGTTGTCCAGAATACTGCGATTTTGTCGCAAATGTTCTTCTGTTATATATATATATGCCTAATGCTGCTGTCAGTTTGGTAGCCTATAAATGGTTTTGTCAGTCGCAATGATTGTTTCTTTTTCTGACCTTAACGTATCACAGCCAGGTCTGCTGTTACTGGTGAATAACCAGCTTCTATAATTGTTTCTCTCAATTGTATGGCGAAATAAAAAATTATTGTAGGAATAGATTTTCTCGTTAGTTAAGTTTTTGTAGTTCTCTTCATTATGTTTGTGATTAAGCATAGGCCTACAGCTGGACTGATATTGTGTTAATTCATTCGTCATTATAAACCGATTTGATATTACTAATCGCAATCGTAGTCTCTAAACTTCAAATTCTTAAAGCGCCATTCTAAAGCTAAACGAAGGGCACCAGCTTATTCACGAGCGCTGCGACGTGTCAGAGGGGTTGTCCAGAGATTGCAAGTGAGGATTCGAGTCCGTTTGCCAAAAGACCCGTGAGAGGAGGCAGCTGGAGGAGGTGCTAAGACGTTTAGTTCGAAAAGATGAGAAAAAGGCGGAGGATTTGATGGATTAGGGTAGCAATTCTTGGATAAATGGAACCTTAATTTGAAGTGGAAGGCTTGTGGGGTGATGGATAGAGGAGCCAGAGGCAGACAATGGTGGGTGAGCGTCGGTATTGGTGAGGAACTGAGAAAATCCGGAATGCAAGAGGAAGATCGCTTCAGAGTCGAGGAGCTGTGTAGCATATGGTTCGGTTGAAAAATTGAGGCGAATAATGACTAAGGGACAGAATAGTGAGATGACCGGATAGAGCTGGGTGACTGAATGTTGTAGAGTTCACGAAGGTATTGGGCGGGAGTGTTTTAGATTATACTAATCGGAACTTCGAGACTAATCGGGACTTCGATCTTTCTGGTGGTATACTTTGTAGGGCCTATTCCACAGGTAGAGCCTATATTTGTTCAGTGCGTCTTATAGGCCTAATGTTTTCGTTGAGAACAATAAATAAATTGAAGGGACATGAAAATGAATTGAAAATCCTCATCTCTTCATCCTATTTAGCCACGAATTTATTTAGCATTTAACACAGCTGGTATTTTTTCAGCCTTCACTACCGTCTACTAAATGCCAATTGCCAATTGGCAAACATAATTATTCTAGGCTGATGCGTACGAGATGAATAATGGGTTATAGGGCAAAGGTTGCTGAAATTGCTTTGCCTAAAACTTTCTAATCGCTGTTGACTTAACACTATTCGGCATTTGACTGACAGCGCCCCTTGCACAGCAGAAGAGCCACAATAGCTATTATAGTAGGCATATACGGCCAGTGCATTGTAGAGGCCTGAGTGTGCGGACGCTAAATAAATAACACTGCCCAGCTCCTGTTGTGATGCATAGCTCTTTATCTTCTAACCAAACGATGATGTATCCGGTTTTAGGTTAACATTCGATGCAAGGCTGGCGAGTGGAGAAGGACGCGTGATGGAGGAGGCGAGGCCTGTGTCGTATGGATGAGTCCAAAGGTGGCATCGTGTGGCAGAGCTGACGTCATTGAATAAATCAGCTATGCCAACATCTTGCCTTATCTGAACTCTCATAATTGCTCTGCACTCGCCTCTTGCTCTTCACTTCATTAAGTGACCTGGCCGCCAACATAGGAACTGTGCGCCACTGCGTCATCGATAATTGTATTAATAATTATCACCTTTGAAAGCTACTTCATTGTCGTTATTACCATTATTGAGATAAGCTGTCATTTACTAGAACCACGTTCTCCATTCTGCCGGTTGTACCAAAGTGAAAATTTCATTCGTTGTTTAGTCATCGATTTAGTAACGGTCATTTTTTGTGCCTATAAGGCTGTCAAGAACGGTCATCTCTGATTGATAGAGCAACCATTTCGTCCAAAAAAATATTCAAATCTTCAGAAATGTCTAGGAATAATAATGGCTCAGTGGTTATGCTTCCACATCTACGAATAAGCGTGTAAGCTTAGTAGGCTACGTCTTCGATAGTTAAAACGTTAGAACTAGGCTAGTTAAAATTGGCCTAATAAAGCTAGTTGAAATATTAGTTTTTTAGAGCGAGTTTTGTGCGCTGTTTTTGAAATGGCAGAGTGGCCTCAATGCACCGTTATAGCCTACCTTCATGGGCGGCAGTTCTCTCTCGTCGTCATAACGCCAACATCTGAGCCAGATTACCATGGAAGGCCTTACTAAATAACAAATAAAACATTTATTTGGGTTAACGATGATCTAAGTTTGGATCGCGTTTTCGTCCATTTACGGGTCGCCCATAAACGACGTCCTCGAAATGACCTAAAGCTTTGGATCTCTCCCTCCCCTTGTCTGCATTTGGTATTACTCTCTCTCCGTCCTCCTTTGAGAACGTCCGCAGTCCAATGGAGGTCCCAGATTAGGCTACCTGCTGTGGATCTGCCGCATCCAGCATAGGGACTCTAGATCCAAGTAGGGGCTTCTGCTGACTGAATGAACTATAACTGAAGTTCGTATTCAAGATACCAAATTTAGGTGCGTACGTCCAACTCGGACATAACCCCCGTTCGCATTTGGGTAACTGCTTCCTCCCTCTGCTTGCGGATATACTTAAGCTCTCCGCCAATTTGCTCATTCTCCTATCTCGCCTGTTAAGTTAACCTCTCCTCTGTTTGCACTCTCCTCTGCCACTTTCCACTCATGACTGAAAACCAAACTCTTCAAGCTATCCTATCCTGGTTCTACTACTGCACCATGCACCCCATGACCACCACCATCATCACCGATTACCACTGAAGCACCGTGCTGCCTTCTTGGCTCGACATCCTCGGATTCTGACCTGGCACCGGGACGGACAAAACAGCCTGACTATTGTGTACTTGATTTGATATAGCTCCAGCTATAAGCTGGTCTCCCTGACGCGACTTTTGTATTGTGCGGAGAAATTTCAAAATTTACATTTAGGCTACTTAATGGTCAACCCCTTAGATTCATAGCATTTAGAGCTTTGTCGAAGGTCGACTTAAAACATCAGTGGTAGATGACTCATGCGCTCTAGCAATAATTGCTTCAAGCGCCGGTCTTCACCCAGGTTCAGTCAACGTGCAACGATGGCCAAAGAGTTTGGAGATATTCGCTATCACGAGCCATCAACTGAAACAAAGAGGAAACACGAATTTATATTCACAACAGACATATTAAAATCGAATACATACAGACCAAGTTAGATATAGGCAAACCAACAAATCGGGCAAAAATATTGCCAGACAACTTTAATGTTCTCCTTTCCTATGTCTTACACCATGTTTGCTACTGAAGGTTATAGGCTTGAACAGGTAAAATTGGCCGAAGTTTCTTCGAGTGCAGTTGCTCTTCTGTTTGAGACCTTGACTGCACCTAGCAGCCGTGTCTACTAAGTTTAAGGCACATGCAGACAAAACTGCTTTAAAATTCATGCTGACATACATCTGTAGAGCTAAACATGCACTGATATGCATCCATGCACAAGCAAACAGAAGCCCATCTCACGCCAGGCTTCACAGCCAGGCTTCACAGCCAAGTGCATCTAATCTGAATTTTACAGACCATCATTGTCAAGTGCCAGATCTTAAGGCTGTTGACTATAGAGTCAAGGACCCGGCTATACGCTTCATCCAAGTTACCTCTGTCAAACGCATGAATAATACAAAAGTAAACATTTGCCTATGACTTGTCGGCACAGAGGTTGAACACGTGTCACGTGTGGTAGCATACCTAGCCCAACTTGCCTTTTCAGTCGTTAGCCTCAGCCGAAATATTTGTTCAACGAATTTTAACATATCAAAAAGAGAATACATTCGGTTGATTCCAAAAGCTATATACTACCGTATAGTTGTATGATATATATACCGGAGGGTTGTATGCACATCGACTCTGCACACACGAATAGAAGCTGAGAGTTGAGAATTTGAAAAGAACAATGTCCGAATTTATCGGCTGACGTGGCTGAACTGACGAAATGTTACCCAACTGAAAATTTAAAGGAGAAGAATCCGAATGGAAGAGGGATCGCGAATGGGAAAAAAAGTCGATGAAGATCCACGAATACAGACTGAGAGAAAATCAGACGAAGACGGACAATGAAATCGATATTTCTATAATTAAGTGATGACGTCAATGACAAACGATGACGATGCAAACGATAAAGACAGACTGAGGGTCATCTCAGCAGAGCCGCGGGTATGAACTTAGGCTTAAGTCGGAGTTTATTTCTGAAGGCAGGCTGTGCACGACGACACTCTGCCTCAGCTCTTCAGAAGAAGGAGCACACGGTCGAAGGGACGTGACATTGCGGAGGCTGGGCATACCTGTCCTTGTGCCTGGCCCTGTCGGCCCGCTCACCCACCCGACCGACCGAGCGAGGCCTGGGTCCGCCGGCTCTCGTCCGCCGCTGTCGCCCCGCCAACGACCGAGGAGCAGGCCTAGCCAGCAGCTCCACCGCGTGCATGTAAACGGACCCATCACTGTGTTGACACACACTCCTCTGCTTCGTCCTATTAAATACTAAATCAAACATTGCCAGCCTTTATGGCTCGTCACGTAAAACCAACAGCGTCGACCAATATACGCTAATACGGCGTTTGTTTGCCTTACTGTCTCATGTGCGAGCTCTAGCGGGCGAGGAGCGAGCGGACGACCGCCGCCGCACCCGACTCTGCTTGCTTGCCGTCCGTATACGTACCACCATCCGTCTCTCCTCCTATAATGTCCGATATCGACCGCTGGACGGTGCCGCCGCCGCCTCCGCCGCTCGAGAGCTCGACTCGGATTTCACCTCGATATTCCACGCAATAACATCCCCGGAATTCTGATTTTAGAGGAAAATCTAAACCGTTCCATCCCAACCACCACCACTCTGTCCACGTCTCACTTGCCAACCAGCGTTTAGTCAGGCGATGCCAGCGAGTGCATTTGAGGCTGCTGGTGATGCTGATGATGATGCTGCTGCTGGTGATGCCTATGGGTTCTTCCCATATATGGCGGAATTGATGATCTGCATGTGCGAAGGTTGAACAGTGGCAAAGGTTGGGCAGAAGAAAGTAATATGCGCTCTGTCATCCATTTGATGTCTCCTTTTTTATCGATTACTGAGGAACCAATTCAGAATTAAAGAACATTTACATGACTAATAGGCCTACGGGAATTGTATTGCTGACAAAAGAAAGCCTACCTTTAGTCGATCTATAATATACATTTTATATACCGGTAATGAGCTCATGAATTCCATATAATTATATATATATATAAATGAAATATTTAAAATATATATATAGGCCTACAATGAGCTAATGATGGCAGAGGTGAGCGTGTACCAACATTTAAGTATATCTTCCAGTTGAATTTGCATGTATTTTAATTAAAAGTCTCTGAGTACTGTGTTTAGGTGGCTTCAGACTTCTCTTAGACAAGGTGCCATTGCTAAGCAGTACAGATTACTCATAGTTTGGAGTAGATTTACTCCAGTTTCCACCAGTTCTGTCCCCAGCACGCGACCGCTTATCATCGCCCCAACATATACTTTGATCAAAACGGTTTCGTTCTGCTAAAACGGCTTGTCTCTCTGACCAATGCTTTCGTGTAAACTGCAAGAAACCGAACATATCCTTAAAAGTTTCGATTAACCTCATGTCTACCAATAATGTAGTTGCACATACACTAACCAGCGAAGCTATTAACCTAATGTACTTACGAAGGCACAGCGTTGGAATGGAACCAACCGGAATTTGGGTCTAAATCACGAGAATGTGAAGCCACGAAAGCAAGTAAGTACAAATCTAGAAGCAAAAGTAAAATGCACTACATAAATATTTTGCTACGCATGCACATACATAGTGCATACATATATAGCTACACGCGCATACATACGCACATACATGCGTACGTAGCCTACATAGGCCTACATTCATAAATACATGCATGCATCCATACATACTAGACGTTATACTAATCAAATTTTGTAAAGAAACCAGCGGTTCTTACAGAAAGATCCATATATTACTAATTTTTTTAGTTTGGCCTTTCAACAACTTGCCTATATATCTGCATAATGCATGTTCATGAATTGTCAAAATATAAATTCTCATTTGTTATTTTGACACCAAGTTTCTATGCTATGTATGAGATATATATGGTATAAAGACTAGTAAAATCATAGGATGGACACAGAATAGAGGCCAATAATGAAATGGTGAGTTTTTTAAAGAAACCAGCAGTTCTTACAGAAAGATCCACTCAGAGGTGGTAGGATCAAAAATCTGACTGTGCATCTCTCTCTGCTTGGGCTACATAAATGAGAAACCCTTCATCGTATAGACTATAGGCTACTTTTCGCGAGGGTTCTTGATAACATGTTGACTTTCGTCTAAATTTAACTAATCCTATAATCTGTACAAATCATGTGAAAGGCGTTGGCTTCACGTAGACACTAAACATCTCATATGAAACAATTCTTATCGTTCTGTGTCCATGTAGGCTACGATATGTTCATTTCCGAGCCGTCTAAGCTATAATAAGCCTATATACATGCCTAAAACGGTAATGGGGTCAACATTTACTGTACAGAGCGCCACCCAATTAGGCTGATCCCATGATTTCCTGTGGAGATTTTATCTCAAATATTACAAACGTAGTAGGCCTCATATCTGCAACAAACACACGCGTATACAGAAGGACATGCTTCAGACAGATGGACGAATATAGATTGGTTTACGAGCGTAATGTTCCGTGTTGTGCTAAAGTATGAATAGCTGGAAATTTGCACAGACGTTGGTTTTCGTAAAAAAGACGAACGAGATTCATGCACAAAATGTTATCTATATAAGATACAGGAAGCTAAACGAACGACCCACATGCAGTCTTGGACTGTTGCAATGGGTCCCCGTCTATAGGCTACATGGTGCATGAGCGATTAGACAACAGTTATTCTACAACATAGATTTCCATATCTGCTTTTCGTTGTGATAGTGATGAACAGCAGACCTCAAGCTGAGAAGTATAACAGTCAGATTTACTGCCCAAATCAATCTTTAACAGCTGATTAACAAACTCACCTGTTTCCCCAAGAGTATACGAAACTGAACGTGTTGATGTTAAACAGCTCTCGTATATATAGGCCTACGCGTAATAAATTCTTAAGATCGTCCTAATCAGACGTAGCAAAATAACAAAGATAATATGTATGGAGGTTAATACATCCGAAACCCGTATTGCTACTGGAAACTTTCGAGACAGCTAGCCTACTACAGGTATGCGACTAAGGAGCTAACCGTCAGGCCGCTTAAGACATTATAATTATAGCCCTTTAAACCACCGTAAAACAGCTAGCTATGCCTATCTGTGTGGACAAAAAGGAAGTAACTGCACAGCAACCCGAATACAACTTTACAACTCTCCCCATATATACATGCATCTATACAAAGCCTACGGCGGTCACAAACTGAGCGCAAACAGCCACCACGGAGATCTATTGCAACGTCTATAATAGAGTTGAATCGTTATCTGGAAGCTCTTTACCTCCAAGAACATATCCGAGGGCTTCGTGAAAGCCAAGCGATTCGAGTCGTGCCATTTCGAAAGCGGTGCAGTGTATACCTTACGAGATAACTGGCGAGAGAAAGAGATTCCTTCACCTTGTATACACCGCGATCCTGCAGCTCGCAGAGAAAGAGAGAGAGCGATAGAGAGGTCCGCTGACTCGTCGGGTCTTCGCGATCTGCTGCATTGCTCTCAGGTCCCCCTATGTACACGTACACGAAAACCAGGGTCGTCCTCTGTATAATACATAGATCGGATGATCCTCTATATACAGCAGGCAACGAACGGTCGGTCGGTCGGTTGAGCCGCTAGACTTGCAGTTATCTTGCCGACATATTGCTCCGACAGCAAACAACGAAATCCTGCTTCTTCTATGCGTACGCTTACAGTTCGGGTGTGATCAGAGACACTGTATAAACAAAGCGTATAGTCTTCACTGCGTCTCCACACACACGCCCTACGGTATATACAATGAAGAAACTGTGCTCCATATATACGATATTATATATACATAACATATATATATATACACACGATACTTATATATATATATACATGTAGCCAAACTAAGTCATATATATATATTTATTTATCGGAGAACTATATATGAGTAGGCTTCTCTGTCTGTATTTCTACCAGTGCTTGTAAGTCTCACTATGCCTGCAGAGCGCAGCCGATGTAAGCTTATTTGTCTAGTTTAAAACCCCCATAGCATGCTATGCAAACTTTTGGTCGTGTGTTACGAGCCTAAAAACTTTCAATCGTTAGCGTGTATGCAGTTCTGCTGTCTGCGACTGTTTGCTCAGCCAATACTGCCTCTGCAAATCCGGATTGCTTTCGTGTGCTTTTGTTGTTCATCCATACAAGCCTTTAGATAGAAACAGCTCTGCCCTTGTTCAACCGATATCAGCGGTGCATCTATACTTGCTCCATTTAAACCGTTCCTTCACTCTGCTCATAGCCTCGTAGCCTACAATGCATATAGTGCACTTCCATTTTAGCCCAGATAAAGGCCTCCACAAAAACAGTTTGAATCCGTACAAATCTCACAGCTGGCACTATTATGACTGCCTCTCTTCTCTATATAAATCCTACATTTAATTACCTCGGATATATTAAATGTTATATTCATATATAATAGCCTGCATGTATACACAAACGGTGCATTTAATTGAAAGCTAGTTACAATATAAGGTCATAAAAACCTACTTTTAACTCCGTTTCGGAATTCATGATGGCAAGGGAGATTTCTCCGCTTTCATGATTCTGTCTTCATGCACTTTTCCTTTTCTTTCTACTTCACCTATTCTTCAACTCCTATTCTACCTACTTCACCTACCTCTCTTCCTTCTTCCCATCATTCTCTTTTTAGTTCTGCTGCCCTATTCATCCTACTAGAAACTCATCCAAAGCCACATACTTTTCTTTCTCTGTCTTAACACCGTCTTCTTAATCCTCCTTCCCTTCCCTACTAGTCCTCCTCCTCCTCTTCTTCCTCCTCCTCCACCACTTCTTCTTCCTCCTTCTCCTCCTCTTCCTCTTCCTCCTCCTCCACTTCCTCTTCCTCCTCCTCCTCCTCCTCCTCCTCCTCCTCCTCTTCCTTATCGACGAGTATAAACGGATTTATAGCCATTAACTGTAGAAACGTTGATTCAACAAAAGCAGTTGACTCAGAAATGCGGAGGATCGATAACAACTCTGACCAATACAGTGTTAGGCTTCAAACTGAGAACTAGTGTATAACTGTTTCGCTGTCAGTTACGCTAACGAATAAAGAAATGGGTTTTAAAGAGAATATCGTTGAAAGTAATAATATTGCGTCGAGTTTCTTGGTTGAGAAATCTTTAAAGCATTTGTCACACACGTACAGACAAACACACATACAAAACAACGAATATGGAACTTTCTGTTCTCTCTGCAGTGTCTCTTTCTCTCTCAGTCTGTATCTCTCTATCTATGTCTCTCTGGCTGCCTGTCTGTCTGTCTGTCTCTCTGTATATGTATGCATGTTTGTATAGGCCTATATAAAAATTATGTAAAGTATACAGTGTCATAATGTGTATGTGTAATTATATTCATTATGGGGTCAATATATTAAACTCTGCTCTGCCATGTTGGAGTAGACAGACGGGCTCCAACTTATGTTATATCATATAAACTACAGCACATAAGGCCTTTATGTTTAAAAAACAGTTAAAACTGCACTAGCTATCAAGCTCTTAGCTTTGCGCTGACAGTTGCCAGCATGTATGTGTGTAAAGCATTCTAGAAGTATAGCTTGCTACTGACGATGCTATATATATATATAAATTGTCGTAATTACAAATACAATTATAATCATATATTATGTGTGTATATATATATACACTTGCTATAGCTACATAATAGAAACCATACAATCATCAGTTTAGCTTGTATATAAGATTCCTTGAAATTAATTATTCATGGCAATTATTCTTGCTTGGTCTTTCGATTAAGACACATCGCAGACCTGTGTAGAAGCAGCCACCGTTTGCTTCACCTTGTAAGCCTATGCAACTGAGAGCAGCAGATCGCAGCAGAAGGCAGATGAACGTCTAGACCTTTAACTATAGTCTTAACAATGCATAAGTCTCCCCAGCAGCGTATAGATCTCAACCTTAGGAACGCTTTAAAATAATGCGAATTTCTTTGGTTCCCAAAGTTTACGTATACCGTCCTCGCTAAAGGCGCCTTCACACGCCGAGGGGAGGCTTGCGAGTGTTCCCTCGACTCAACACACGGGGTTGCAATAGATTAAGCAGATGAACTCCAACTTATGTGGTTTTGCAGCAACTAAGGCACCAGAGGAAGCAGAACTGATAGGGAACGCAGCACACACATACACACACACACACACACACACACACACACACGCATACACGCATATACGCATACACAGACAAGTAAACATATAAACATGCACATGAATGCATGCGCGTATACGTACACACGTTCACGCGCACACACACACACACACACACACACACACACACACACACACACACACACACACACACACACACACACACACACACACACACACACACACACACACACGCACACACACACACACACACACACACACGCACACACACACACGCACACACACACACGCACACACACACACGCACACACACATAAAGGCATATCTCGACACATAGATGCATACACACAATTATACAAGCACCAGCCCATATACGTACCTTAACATCATACACAAGCAAACAAAAGCAGAACGGCAAATGCACAGGTACAAAGACACGGATCGAGAGGCAGACAAACAGACAGACAGATATCTATATATCTTTGTGTGTGTAGGTCTATAGGCCTACAGCAACGCTAGCAGACAATCGAATGTTTATGGAAGCAAGTAAGCCGATGATAAAACATCAGTCCGCAGGTCCTCCGATGCCCCCACGAACCACCGCTACCATCAGCAGCAGCAGCAGCTCCAGCAGCAGCAGCAACAGGATCAGTAGCATCCTCCATGGGAGGCATCTCAGCTTCGGTCTATACCATACCACAGAGAATGGTCTTATACACACACACTATCACATGCGCCTTTAGGACTCCATGCATGTATACATACTCCTTCTCCTTCTCCTCCTACGGTATGCTATCCATCAGCTGCTGCCTCCTGAGTGGAAGGAGGGAGGGAGAGAGGGAGGGGGTCGTGCTAATGCAGCGCCATCTACCATTCGATTGCCGTCTAAGGTGGCGCGCACCTGCACTTGACCCTTAAAGGCAAGAAGAGGAGTCAGAGGCAATCGACGGCGGCGGCGGCGGCCATGAATTCGACGCTCTTATCTGCAGCGCCACTGACCTCAAGAAGGTTACTCTCTAGAGAAGAAGAAGGATCCGTATGTATAGACGCCGACTCAATACTAGAACTCCAGACTTACATACATGTACAATGTATGAGCATACGTGTGGGCGTATGTAAATGCACACGCATGCACATACTTATATACATACCTATATACATGCATACACAAACATACATACACACATACACACATACATGCACGCACACATACAGACATACCCATATACAATTATACATACATACACACATACATACATACATGATACGTACATACATAGATCCATCTCAGCATACATACGTACACACGAATGTACATATATACAATTTTATACATACATACATACATACATACATACATACATATAGGCCCTACATACAAGTTTGTGCTACACATAATCATGATATATAAGATCTATTATCCTACTTAAGTCTTGATTTCTAGACATTTGCTTCAAGAAAGATAATTTACTCCTAATATTTTATGTTTCCTCGGCTCTATAGTTTGTAATCTCTTGTTGTTCTGATTTATTCTGTTGTCTGTAGGTTTATCGTTTCTGCTTTCAGAATCGCTGGACTTCGTCATAAACAATTATTTCTTTCGCGCACTTACTTACTTAAGGCACGAAATCTATTAAACTGGTCGAAAAGAGTCTTATAGAAGGATAATAAATCTTCTGGAAGGATTTCAGATCACGATACAATCAGCTTCTGCTCTTGTGGACCGATTTAATTTCATCTTGCTAGTATTCATCAGCACACATAGCATCAACACCTGCAGCAGTTGCAGTAGTAGTAGCAGTAGTAGCAGTAGCCACAGCCATCACTGCATCGTCACTATCATTACTTCGACCTCGTGTTGATTGTAGCCATTATAGCATCGGTTCATTGTTATAGGTTAATAGTCTACGGCGATTTTGAAAGGCTTTTAAAGTCTCAATAAATTCTGAACAGCAAGTGCGCCGGTTTCGTTGGCCACGAAAAATAAAACTGAACATTGACCATGCAGTGATGCATTTGATCTATTTCTCTGTTTTTATGAGTTTGTAATTACATGGATCCTGATATCATCTTTTTCATATCCCAATAATGTTAATTCCCTTGAGTTGTTTTAAAAAGGCGCTGTATAAATAGAAAGATATATATATATATATATATATATGGTATGCATGTATATATATATATATATATATATATATATGTGTGTGTGTGTGTGTGTGTGTGTGTGTGTGTGTGTGTGCGTGTATATATATATATATATATATATATATATATGCATACCATACTTGGGCTGCCTAAGCTGTACGTGTCGATGAGCGTCTGTTATTGAACATAACAAAGGATTAACCTACATAGTTGTATGCTTGATTTAAAACTCCAGGTTTTGTAACTTTAATAAACTTCACAACATACTGCCCGCCATAGTTGCCACTTTGTCCTGTTGATTAATCACTGGTAGGATCAGTGAAGCTACATAACCCGCCTTTAGTCTGACCAGACTAATTTCTTAGTCATGTTTCAAATATCAGAGGGAGCCTATGCCTAAAATATTTTGAAAACTCTTTTCTTCCTAACTTATTTACTTACCTGTTCACTGACTTTGCTTGATAACTGACATCCTTGCTAGATTACTTATTTCTGTCTTTTATGTCTTAGCTGCTTGATCACTTGGATGGATCCACAGTTTAACGACAGCTTATGACAACATAGGCCGTTGCCGTCGACAGAAATTATTTTTGGCATATTACAGCTCTAATGCTTGATCACTTATTATATGCCTTGATTTATATATGGTCACATAAATTTCCATAGCTACGGACAGCTGACCTTTATTCACAATCAAGAATTTCGCTTTGTGTCTAGCTCGGATGCCTATGATTCGACTGCATTGTCGTATTCAGTCTTACACTGCTGTTCTAAATAATTTAGTCAGCAGAACTATCATATGGAGGTTGATCTCTGCATGTTGTGCCCTCAGATGGTTGAACAGATGCATAGATGACCCACTTACTTACTCTCTTACTGTTGCTATTCTACGGCGTTGCATTGCGAGATAATTAAACATACGTTATCTGCGACAAATAGCTGTCTGTATTATCCGTTCTAATTTTCTGAACATCCTGAATCCTACAAAAACCAACATTTGCTGTATGTGTGTGTATGCATGTAGGCCTATGTATGTATGTATGCATGCATGTATGCATGTATGTATCAATCAATCAATCAATCAAAATGTTTATTTTGCAACCAAATTAAACAAAATCATCAGGTTTACATATAAATTTCAACACGGCTACAAAAAAGGAAGCCCTAAAGGGATAAAGAATCCCGCTAAGTAGGAAAACCAAATTACAGATTACATTAGAAAATTAATGGTGGCCTTTAAAGAAAGATTATAATTGAAAACATACTTGCAGTGACCAAATGAAAGTTAAAGTAAAAAACAGAAAAGAAACTAAATTAACCAAAAACAGGAAAACAAGGAAAGGAAAGCGAAACTGAAACAGTTGCTCAACGCTGTTGAGTCAATATACAATATACAATATAAAACAAAAATACTTAACTAGCCTACTAAGTAGAGATTAGGTAGGTCTGCTACCATGCACAAAAAACGGGCGAAAGGTCAGAAAAGGTCGTTTATGATACAGTACATTGTATAAGGTAGGTGCGTAATTTCTTTTTGAATACCCAGATGCTGGGGGATAAGCGAATTTCCATAGGAATTTTTTCCCAGATCGCTACTCCAATTGATTTAATAGAGAAGAGACGTGTATTCGTGCGGGCATAGGTGCGGCGATAAGAGCTAGAGTTTCTAGTAAAATACGGCTGGACCTGAGATGAGAGTTGAAAGTAATGTTTGTAAATAGAAGGCAGAAGGTTTCGGTCAAAACGATACATAAATTCCCCAATTTGAAAAATGCCAATTAGTTCCGTTTTTAAAAGTTTAAGGGTTGCGAAGATGTGAGCAGTGTGAGAGCCATATGGAACTCCTGCAACCAGACGGACAGCTCTCTTTTGCAAAACATTTAATCTGTGTAATCTAGTAGCATATGTGGAAGCCCATACTATATTACAATAAGAGAGGTATGGATATACTAACGAATAGTACAGTTTAATTCTAATATTAGAGGGCAAAATGTATGCAGTCCGTGCTATCATTCCAATATTTTTTGCTATTTTTGATGCAATGTAGACTTATGTGTTCTTTCCATGTCAAATGACAATCAACGTAGACTCCTAAGAATTTAGTAGAGTCAACAGCTGTAAGAGAATTATTATTAATTTTTAACTCGAATTGTCCCAGTGGGATTTTTTCCTATGTGATTTAAACAAGATATAATTAGTTTTCTCCAAGTTTAACGATAATCTATTGGCTCTAAACCATTCGGCAACGAGTGTAAGTTCCACGTTTACGATTATTTTGAAACAGGGTGTTTATGCAAGTGTGGGAATAAAAAACGTTCGTATCATCGGCATGTATGTATGTATGTATGTATGTATGTATGTATGTATGTACGTATGTCTGTCTGCCTGTCTGTGTGTCTGTGTGTCTGTTTGGTGAACTGAACGCTGTTAGAGCATTGTCATGTAGTTTCTTGTATTTGACGGAGGAAGATAATATGGTTGGGGTCATGGCAATGGACGTTAGACAATATTTACAGTATAATGCAACCGAATTTTTACAATGTTACAGCTGGTTAACCCAGAGGTAAAGTACAATCCCATATGATAAGGAAACTGGTCAGTGAGTCAATTTGATAATGGTTGGTTGAGTTCGGCAGCAGAGGGAACTTTATTTGAACAGGTGCTCGCAGGTGTTAAGATATACGGATCTGGAACTCTTCTAAAGATCTTCTTCGGCGGGTATCACCGAAGAAGAGTTCCAGATCCGTATATCCTTGCCGATTAAGAGTTCCAGATCCGTATATCTCTGCCGATTAAGAGTTCCAGATCTGTATAATTATCTCTGCCGATTAAGACACGCTTTTCCGAAGTTGGCCTTCGAGGTTGACGCGATACGTATTCGGAAGTCTTTCGTAGGCGGTCTTGAATAGTGCTGCTTGGAAAACTCGGGGGTGACCTGATCCCTTGACCGCTTATTCTGCTGACAGTTCATCCGTTCAATCATTCGTTCGTTCATTAGTTCCTTCGCTCATTCATTCATTCAGCCAGCCATCCGCGTAACATTGGCTATCTATCTGTCTCAAAGGTCTTATCTTCTGGATGTAAGCCTGATAACGGCTTGGTTTAGGTGCGCCATCGGTTGATACAGAAGTTATTTATTGATAACAACTCTTCAAGAACCTGATCTTGTCATCCTTTTGATTCTGCTATGACTGAGCGCCTGTGAATAAGTTGATGCCCGCGAAGCAACTTCTTTGGTCGCTGTAAAAATAATCGTAATCGCAAACTGCAAATTTATAAAGCGCCACTAAAAGCTAAACGAAGGGCACCAGCTTAATCACGAGCGCTGAGTTTATTCATGAACTCAATGACGGTATAAAGATCTGCCAATCCAGCCTCTGCGAGAAACAATAAGCTTAGTGTCAAGCGTTCTCTGTTGGGCAATTAAGTGATGGGTTCGTCATCTCGTCAAGCAATCCGCTTCTTGTTAATCACAAGAGGAGTGCCGGCAAACCCAGGATTGTGATTGCCATCGTCTAAGGCCTTGAAATCTCTTAAACCTACTCCAGATTTTATTCAAATTAATGATGGCGGCCTAATCGTAGCAGAGAGTACCGGCCGTAGTCAGTATGCGGCCCATGCTACCGCATAGGGCCGCAAAATTTGGGGCCGCAAAATCTGATGATGCCTTCTATAATAAGTTCTTATTTTTTATTAATGATATTTTGGTATTCCAGTGAGAATTCAATCGGCAGACTCAGATCAATCAATCTCGTGCGTGCCACGTTAAGCTTCAATCGGCTCTGATCGTGATTCGTGTTGGTCAGAGGCCGACAAATTTCAGTTTGCATAGGGCCGACAAAATGCTACGGCCGACGCTGGAGGCTGACCTTCACAACAGCCATAGCAACTCTTCACAACATCTGCACTGACAAATTAAATTGCAAAGCACCTTAGAAGAGAGCTCGCTACAAAAGATACTATGTAAATTATCATAATTAAAGCACATTTCATTGTATTACAGTACAATTACAACTAAAGAAGTTTCAAGATATAGGCCTATTCGAAGTATTTAGAAACCGGGTTCCAGACGCTATAGGTGCGGGTTTGAACGCGAAAGTCTACGCTGGACATCCTGTTATGAATTAAACAAACAATGCCAACTGAGCGCAAACCCTACTTAGGCCCTATCAGCCTAACGCCGGAATCCGAGAAAGATGAGGTTTCGGAGGTCACTCTCTGCTGGAGAGGGAATCGCCCTAGACTGCTTGACAATATTTACAGATTATACGGAACGTTACGCCTTCTTGTCAGAATTTGGACGCAAAAGTACTGCATAGAGCAGAAAATAGTTCCGAATGGGAGTAAGCGACCAACTCAAACAAGTTGTCGGATTAGGAGGCAGTGGAAACCTTGTTGAAGCATTTTTGGGGAAGATACCGGTACGTTGAAAGAAAGACCTTACCCGATGACAATGATCGGGGTTCCTCCTTTGATGCTTCTTCTTCGAAGTCTGGCCTTCGAAGTCTGGCCTTCGAAGTCTGGCCTTCGAAGTCTGTTCTTCAGCTGTCAGCGGATCTGTTGAGAGAACCACACCTGACATTACGATGCGTAGTTGAGATTCGAGAATATTATGCAGGATAACATGGATAGCAGGAAGATCATTCCGAAGATAGGAAGAAGAAAAATAGGAATAGGATGAAAGTGAGAAGAGAGAAAGCAGAAACAGAGGAGGACGTGAACGACGGGAATGAGGAAAAGGAGATGGTACAGGATAATGACGATAAGCCACAGAAAGAGGAGGACTTCTTCATCTGCAAAAGTCGCAGTCGTTAACGCGCGCGCACACTCACACGCGCACAGGAACAGAATCATCCTTCGTGTGAGTAACTAACTAGTGAACACTTGATAAGAGCAGACTTACCGCAGATGGAGCGTAGACGAGAGAGTCTCCTCTGTTGGTCGGTTGGTCCGCCGTTGGTTCGTCCATTGGTCCGTGGGTCTGTCCGTGGGTCTATCGGTCGGTCTCGGCCGCAGTGAAGGCAGGCCCGTGCGGTGTCTGTTTGCCGGAGGAGACGTGAATGTGGCTCGACTGAGACGGTTGCGATGCATGCCATACAGTGCCAGGCCATACAACGGGTTCCAGCACTTCGACGTCAATTGAAAGTGTTTATACAAGATCTCGACGTGCCTGTGTGCGTGTGGCCTCCTCCTTCTCCTCCTTCTTCTCCCACTTCTCTTTCTTCTCCTCCTCTTCTTCCTCTTCACTCCTCATTCCGCTTCTCCGTGTCTTTCTCTGCCTCTCCAACAATCTTCGTGGTCTCTACTTTCCTCTCCTTCCATCCTCTACTTTCTAGATGTCGCCTCCTCTTCCGTTTCCTCCTTCTCCATCCTCTCCATCCTCCTCCTCCATATTCTCCATGTTCCTCCTCCATCCTCCTCCATATTCTCCATCCTCCTCCTCCTCCTTCTCTTCCTTCTCCTCTAGGATGTCTTTACTCTCAATTGCTGTAACTCTTCTGATTCGACGATGCTTATCGGAGACCAGCAGATGTGGCACCGCATCCGCAGCAGCAGCAGCAGCAGCAGCCCGTGAGGCTGAGGCATCATGCACTCATGCATCGCATCAATAATAGATCCCTACAGTTCCGGCCGATACCTACAACTCCCGCGACATCCATGACAACCACGCACACAGCACATATCATCACACTCACTGAGCAAAGCGCTTCGATTAAACTGTGATCATCCCATTCCAAACCCACGCTTTCCAGCAGCCTCACAAACCACACAGTCCACGCCATTGGGTCGATCTAGCCACGTCATCCAAAACATCGTCTACGATAGCGTTATGGTAGTGAACGCCTCTCATTAGTTTTTCTCTACACGGCGCTCCATATATTTCCAATTACAATTACGAATAAAATAAAGACCCTACGATGATGATGATCAGTCCCTATTCGATTACTGACAGCATTCACCCTACATGACTTCCGCGTGACATCAGTGACAACTCTTCTATATCCCTCTAAGAGTTCTCTGTATTTATATATAGCCGATCCTTCTACCAGTTATGTCCCCTCTTTTTGTGCATGTTCTGTCGCAGCTGCAAGACCTTCAGTGCGGTCGTCAGCATTATGTATAGGATTAATCCATAATCGCTTTGTCCTCGAGCAACAACATTCTGTTTGTCTTCTGACAGCTGTTGCACAGCCTAGACCTCATTACAAACCGTATAGCCTACTATTCTGGATGCATCCTCGACTACATGTATATCAGCCTCGACCCCTACAGAGAGGTCTCTCATCATCTGTTAAGTGACGTTACAAGGTCATTCTGTCTCACAAATATTAAATTGCTTTTAACAATGTTAATAAAGAAATGTTTTGTGAACATTTGTATAGCGCCATACTCACCTTAAGTGCTCTGCTGACTTCTATTAGGCCTATCCAATCACAACTGAAACCCTTTTGCATGGACCCGAAGGCAAATCTGAAAATCTCATTCTGCACACACTATAATAGTAGGCCTAATACAATAACTACTACGACGACAACAAAATAATACTAACATAACAACAACAGTAGCTTAGCTAATAGTAGGCCTAACTGCGAATCGTATAGGAGACGCGAACTATTTAACGAGTGCGCGGAGAGATATCATTCAGTATTTGAAGTGAGAGATGGTGAGTCTTAGAAGATGGTGAGTCTAAGACGTTTCTACGAGGTAGAAGAGAATGAGCGTTTGATGTCAAATCGCATTTGCTGATTTGACTGAGATGCCCCGAAGGGCCGAAGGCACCGTAGGCGGCAGGCCTATAGGTGGAATGCACGAGAGTACCGTTAGGTTTCTGTTCCCAATAAGCCGTGACTCAGTCACAGGAAAGGTAGAAAATGGGCGAAGCCATGGAACTCTGTGTACTCACTAGGCTAGTGTATTGCTTTTTACATCAGAAAGGATATAATTCAAGGTTTACCAGGAAGTTTACAGCAAGACATTGTGTATCATCATTGATTGCCTGCATAAATATAATTAAATGAATACACATGTTTTGGAAACAAGATGCGAAGTTTTTCTGATCTCCCATTATCGTCCAAGAAACTAGTCACACGACGTTAGGCCTACATAAGAACTTTCCAGCCATGTGTATAATAGGTCCTTGTGTGACACCTAACGAGTAGGTGCGTACTAAACGTAATAATATTTTTTTTATTGCATAGATGACAGACTATGCTATTGTTTGCAAGAAAAAGCACGTAAAAGAAGTGAGTGATTTCGTAAATTTTGTATAAGGGTCTCAAATGACAACCCACCATACAAAAATCTATAGTCAATCCACGTACCGTAGTATAGGTGTAGCCTACTTAAAAATTGTGATACGTCTTCTGACTCCAAAATTCTACCGAAGCACTTGAACTCTTTTTTAAACCCAGGTCTCTCGTGAACTCTCTAATAGTCCGTTCTGTTACTGTAACATTGTGCATTTTGCACCTACAAGCAAACAAATTACATATTTGGAATCAGCAAAGAATGCAGATAATGATAGGCTATGTGCACATTTCATGAAGTGAAAAAAAATTTTTCGAAAATTTTATGTTACAGTAGGGTCATCCCATGTAAAATCAACCAGAGGTGTACACCACATCCCTTAATTAGATTCTTCAGAAAATTTGTGTACATAAACTACATGCAAAATTAGGAATAACAGTGAAAATTTTAGCAAAATATCTCAAAATTTGTCCAAGATATTAATTTTTGAAGTTTATAAGCAAATAAAGGATCGCGAGAAAACCACATGATCCACTAAGTTTGGACTGTCATATCTCGGTCAGCAAATGAGTTAGGTGGCTGAAATATGTTTTAATTTCATCACTTTGTTGTGTTCTTTCCAAATATGAAAGCATCTGGGTGGTAATACATGTGGTTTTTAATTTATGAATTTGCAAATATTGCTCTGAAGCCAATTTTCGCTCAAGCTCGATACCCCATATCAGCAGGCAGGAATGATAATATTTATATAGTAATACTTCTATGCTTTATATTGAGGTACATGGATGCTCATGAAACACCTAGTCAGTACCTGATTAGTTTCATTATGTCTGTGCTTTCCAAGGACATTGTCCTTGCCATGATTATAAAAGTGGGGTTTATGGCTAATGCCCAAAAAGCTGATTTGCTGGTATGCATGTCTTTACAATCATTTATGTGCCTTCTAATATCATAATGAACATTTTAAGCCATGCAGAGGCTACTACTGATCAACAGGAAATGTATTATTTGTAAACACAAGGAGCTTGTTTTATGTAATTGATAGGTTGTATCAATGCTGTAGAGTTTGGGCTAGTTGGTGTGGGGCTGTGCTTTAAGATCTTGCAGAAAGACATTAAAATGAATCCATCTTGTAAATCTTCATAGTTGGTACTGACTTTGTACTTCCTCCAAAAGACTCTAAGAACTTTATACCTAGAGTTCTATACAAGCGAATTTTTAAGCCACCACGTTGACCCAAATCTTAAAAACTAACATTATTCCCTTTTTTCTTTATAGTAGCCTTTGTGTATGTAAGTTGTGAAGCGGTGTGTCTTCCTGCTTGATAAATAAACGAATATATCATATCATACCTGAAGGAAGAGAGAAAAGAAGAAGTACCCTGAGTACTGTGCAGGCATGTAGTATGCGTGTATTATGCTAATGAAGAAATACTCTCAGCCTGACAGAGTCTGTCAATGATTTTATTTTTTTGACTTCACACACACAATACATGTTCACATAACTGTAGTACATAAACTGGTTGCTAATCTATTACAAAATGGGCAATGGAAGGGAGAAAAGTTCCTATAAGCCTATTGAGTCCATTTTTCATAATAATCAAACGAATAATAACAGAATACTAGACCATAAGGCAAACAAGTGAAAGAAATTATGACATATTATATCAAATAATTTCTTAATCCAATTTGTAGATGCACCATTCGTATCGTATGCATCATAACAAAACAAAAGATAATCCAGTTAGTAGCAAGATAGCAGGAACTGTTTGTAGCTTGTTTTAAATGTAGTTGGCCATAGTAATTTAGATCAGGATCACTGTCTTTCTGCTAATGCCAAGGTCACATCACTACAGTGTAAGAGGACTGGTTGACGGAGTATGCTGAATACTTTTTTGGAGACAAGCATTTAAATGCCTGAGGGGTCAAATCGTCTTCGTTGCTATCCATAATTGATAAAACTGAGCAGTCCTGCCTGTTAATCTGTCATTTTTAACTGCATTAATTATTATTCATTAGAGTTTCATCCTTGGAACCCATATTCCAAATAAGCACACTATCTAAATGAAACAACATTATAGAAAAGCTACTTGGTCCGAGTGTAACTGATACTAAGAAAATCATAGTGGAAAAACATAAAGACTTCACTTGAAATCCAGTGATCATAACATAAAAAGAAAACAACATTAATTTGCACAAATACAATGCCTATTAACAATTACATCTGGGACAATATGTTACAGTCCCAAAGATGGTCATGGTCAGGCATTTTTAGGTCAACATCATGCATGATAGTTTTTATAGTACTGTATTTAGACATATTGGTACAAATGCCTTTTAACACTGGCAACATGTCAGGCGTTTGTAGGTCATGTCCCATCTCCAAGGGATGGTCAGGTTTTTGTAGGTCAACAACAGGCAAGATGAACACTAATTAGAAGGTAAGTGGAACAGAAAGATCGGAGTACGGCTAAGGAAGCTCCACAGTTGTTGGCATCAACAATGAAAATGGATCCATCCACATGAGTTTTTTCTGAGTTCTTGAGAATAGCATAGACTTTGCCATGCCAGGATGACCTTTGAGTCCTTACGGAGGCGTTCCATCATTTGGATGTTTCTAGTTGTTAGGTCCTCAAAGATCCTATGCCCAAACCCTTCAGGCAATGACGACTGCATAGCACTTCGATATGTTTCTGCCCCTGAACAAAACTGACAAGAGGTGGTGTTGTCGTGGCATGCTCACGCTTCATCAGGATAAGTTGTAAAGTCGACATGAGGTCAATTTGGTAGTTTGTTTCATCAATACTACAATAGAAACCATAAAAGAGTATTTCCAGACACCAGATGTAAAGACTATCATTACAGGCTAATAACATTTCTTTACAGGACAATTTGCAAGCAGGCGGTCCTTAAATCGTGTTGAGTGAATTTATTAGAAACAGAAACACCATGAAGCTGAAGCTGTGCTGCATTATACAACTCTACAAGTTTACTTAATATAAAACTACGGATGTATTCTCATTCATTCGGATCAGGGTTAGTGCTGTCATTAGAAAACATGGTACCTTCCGCACAGCATGCCAAAAGATATCGCAAACCCCAAAGTAATCAGGTGAATTAATTTCATGTCTAAAAGTCATGTAATGCAATGCAAAGGCAATCCAGCAGCAAGGGGGTTGATGGATACAGTGCGTAACTTTACTGGCGTCGTGAATGTCAGTTAGGGTCAGGTTTGGCGTCGTGAGGGTCGGTTAGTGTTGTCATTAGAAAACCTGGTACCATCCGGTGTCCACGCAGCATGCCCAAAGGTACTGTGTAAACCTTCAGCCCACGATACTATAAGTTTGCCAATCCAGCTTCCATATAAATTGACCATATGAAATAATTTACCAACCTAAACTACGGGATTACCCAAAACCAGACGTTGAATGTGTCAAGAGTGGCCAAATTTCAGGAGCTTCATATTCGTCCGAAACATGATTGGACAGTTCTTGGACATGCAAGCGGTTGATTTCGCATCCGTTCAAGTGCATCCTAGTTTCTTTTGCAGGTACTTTCGATACTATCCCCTCCATCCCGTGAATTCATGTTAATGCCATCTGGAAATGATCCTAGCTCCTGAAATCTGCTTACAATGTCATAAAAAGAGTTTTGTAGCCTAAACCAGCATCATTTTCTCTTTGACAAACCTGGGCAACGCGCATTTCCGTGTCACTTTCTGACAGAAAATGCAGCGGGTCCAATCAGGCCGTGGTCCAATCCACGGAATTAGCGCTTGGCTCTCGATCCACTGACTATAATAGGTTAGATCCAGTATTATAATGTCTTACCAACTTACCAAAACCACCTAAATGTCCTTCAAATAATCAATTAGAAGAAAATATAACATTCTTCGGAAGACTTTTAACGTCAACAATTTTGGATATTACTAACCGGAAGTTGAAAAAAGTAGCGTAAAACAGTCTGTTTTTCAGGAATTAGCCCAAAAATAGCCCAAATTAACACGATAAACTTTGCCGAAATAAGATTAAATTTCTAGTTTCTCGAATACAATTGAAAATGTGCACATAGCCAGTTCGCTTTATCAGAACATAAGAAACTTATAAAAAAATATTCATGCTTGTAGGTGGTCTTTGCACAATGCAAGGGTTCGGTGATTTTAACAGAACGCACTATAATTACCAGATCGGAACCAGAGAATATTGATGCCTTTGATTCTATTTTGTACAACTTATCAAACACGCCCGAGCTTGCGAATAGCGGCCATTCTTTCAGACTCGCGGTTTCAGTAGAGAATCATCGTCGATCGATCGATATAGCTTAATTGTACACCGGAATGATTGCTCTGCTAGATTAAATGCTTTGTGGATAAAATGCGAAGTCTTGCACGCGTTTAATTTCCGTTAAACCATCGATATCCGCTAGCGTCGAACTTAAGCCTCGAATGACTTTTCCGACGTCATAGCCTATGTTTGTTTGGTGATAAACGAAAAAAGTAAAGGTAGACTAGACCTAAGAACCCGCAATTTATCAGACCCGTAGAAATATGCAGCTTCGGGAAATCATCTCATTCACTAGTTTTTAATGAAGAGAGACAACAACGTCGGCGGTGTGCGATCAGTTTCCTCGACAGGTCAGCGTCTAGAACATTCCGACTCAGCAGACAATGTAATACCTCGGAAGAATATTTGCTCGTGGTGTCGTGATTGAGCAAGGGCGAATCAAAGGAGGGACAACGCGGCCATATTTCTGGGGACAACTCTCGCCAGAACCGATGCCTAATGTGATTTTTTTATGGGGACGCCACTTTCTTGTCCAAACGGTTTTGGCGATAGTTGTCCACAGAAATCGTACAGCAAAAATTGTCATAATATAATATTGATAACGCAGAGCAAGGAAAAATATAATGAAATAAAGGCATAGGCAAAATAGGAAACCAGAATAAAATGTCGTGGATAGTCTAGATGTGCAGAAGTTCGTCAAAGGATATGAATAGCATATAGCCTGTCAAGGCCGAAGAGAGCCAGAAACGATAGAATGGAAAAGAAAGGAAGAAATCGCGGATTAGGCCTAAGCGACCCAAAGCGAGCGCATTACTAAAACGGACTTAAGAAATTATTGCAACTTGAAAGTAGTCTGATAATCAAGAAACATCAAAAGATTCTCACTAGCCTATAGGTCTATAGCATAGCACCATGACCTGCATGGTGAAATCGTTCACCCGTCAGCAGCTCCTGGATGAGCCAGTGGTTTACAACGCAGTGAAGGAGTTGATTGAGGATATTATTTTCCCCACACTCTAACGTTTTATTTAAGCTGAGAAACAATTGATAACTCTTGTCAGCAACTCTTTTCAATAACTCTTTTCAATAACTCTTTTCAATAACTCTTTTCAATAACTCTTTTCAATAACTCTTTTCAATAACTCCTTTCTCTTTTCAATAACTCTTTTCAAACACTCTTTTCAATAACTCTTTTCAATAACTCTTATAAGTTATTGAAGAGTTATTGAAAAGAGTTATTGAAAAGAGTTATTGAAAGAGTTATTGAAAAGAGTTATTGAAAAGAGTTACTGAAAAGAGTTTATTGAAAAGAGTTATTGAAAAGAGTTATTGAAAAGAGTTATTGAAAAGAGTTATTGAAAGAGTTATTGAAAAGAGTTATTGAAGAGAGTTACGAAAAGAGTTATTGAAAAGAGTTATTGAAAAGAGTTATTGAAAAGAGTCACTGAAAAGAGTTATTGAAAAGAGTTATTGAAAAGAGCTATTGAAAAGAGTTATTGAAAAGAGCAATTGAAGAGAGTTATTGAAAACAATTATTGAAAAGAGTGATGGAAATGAGTTATTGAAAAGAGTTATTGAAAAGAGTTATTGAAAAGAGTTATTGAAATGGGTTATTGAAATAAGTAATTGGAAAGAGTTATTGAAAAAAGAGTTATTGAAAAGAGTTATTGAAAAGAGTTATTGAAAAGAGTTATTGAAAAGAGTTATTGAAAAAAGTTATTGAAAAGAGTTATTGAAAAGAGTTATTGAAAGAGTTATTGAAAACAGTTATTGAAAAGAGTTATTGAAAAGAGTTATTGAAATGAGTTATTGAAAAGAGTTATTGAAATGGGTTATTGAAATGAGTTATTGAAAAGCGTTATTGAAAAAAGAGTTATTGAAAAGAGTTATTGAAAAGAGTTATTGAAAACAGTTATTGAAAACAGTTATTGAAAACAGTTATTGAAAACAGTTATTGAAAACAGTTATTGAAAACAGTTATTGAAAACAGTTATTGAAAACAGTTATTGAAAGGGCGATTGAAAAGAGTTATCGAAAAGAGTTATTGAAAAGAGTTATTGAAGAGAGTTATTGAAAAGAGTTATTGAAAAGAGTTATTGAAATGGGTTATTGAAATGAGTTATTGAAAAGAGTTATTGAAAAGAGTTATTGAAAAGAGTTATTGAAATGAGTTATTGAAAAGAGTTATTGAAAAGAGTTATTGAAAAGAGTTATTGAAAAGAGTTATTGAAAAGAGTTATTGAAAAGAGTTATTGAAAAGAGTTTTTGAAATGAGTTATTGAAAAGAGTTATTGAAATGGGTTATTGAAAAGAGTTATTGGAAAGAGTTATTGAAAAAAAAGAATTATTGAAAAGAGTTATTGAAAAGAGTTATTGAAAAGAGTTATTGAAAACAGTTATTGAAAACAGTTATTGAAAACAGTTATTGAAAACAGTTATTGAAAACAGTTATTGAAAAAAGTTATTGAAAACAGTTATTGAAAGAGTTATTGAAAAGAGTTATTGAAAAAAGTAATTGAAAAGAGTTATTGAAGAGAGTTATTGAAAAGAGTTATTGAAAAGAGTTATTGAAAAGAGTTATTGAAAAGCGTTATTGAAAAGAGTTATTGAAGAGAGTTACTGAAAAGAGTTAGTTATTGAAATGAGTTATTGAAACGAGTTATTGAAAAGAGTTATTGAAAAGAGTTAGTTAAAAGAAAAGTGTTATTGAAACGGGTTATTGAAAAGAGTTACTGAAAAGAGTTATTGAAAAGAGTTATTGAAAAGATTTATTGAAAAGAGTTATTGAAACGAGTTATTGAAAAGAGTTATTGAAAAGAGTTATTGAAAGAGTTATTGAAAACAGTTACTGAAAAGAGTTATTGAAAAGAGTTATTGAAATGAGTTATTGAAAAGAGTTATTGAAATGGGTTATTGAAATGAGTTATTGAAAGCGTTATTGAAAAAGAGTTATTGAAAAGAGTTATTGAAAAGAGTTATTGAAAACAGTTATTGAAAAGAGTTATTGAAAACAGTTATTGAAAACAGTTAGGGCCTGTTGAAAACAGTTATTGAAAAGAGTTATTGAAAACAGTTATTGAAAACAGTTATTGAAAAGAGTTATTGAAAAGGGTTATTGAAAAGAGTTATTGAAAAGAGTTATTGAAGAGAGTTATTGAAAAGAGTTATTGAAAAGAGTTAGTGAAATGGGTTACTGAAATGAGTTATTGAAAAGAGTTATTGAAAAGAGTTATTGAAAAGAGTTATTGAAATGAGTTATTGAAATGAGTTATTGAAAAGAGTTATTGAAATGGGTTATTGAAAAGAGTTATTGGAAAGAGTTATTGAAAAAGAGTTATTGAAAAGAGTTATTGAAAAGAGTTATTGAAAAGAGTTATTGAAAAGAGTTATTGAAAAGAGTTATTGAAAACAGTTATTGAAAACAGTTATTGAAAAAGTTATTGAAAACAGTTATTGAAAAGAGTTATTGAGAAGAGTTATTGAAAAGAGTTATTGAAATGAGTTATTCAAAAGAGTTATTGAAAATAGTTATTGAAAAGAGTTATTGAAAAAGTTATTGAAATGGGTTATTGAAATGAGTTATTGATATGAGTTATTGGAAAGAGTTATTGAAAAAGAGTTATTGAAAAGAGTTATTGAAAAGAGTTATTCAAAAGAGTTATTGAAAAGAGTTATCGAAAAGAGTTATTGAAAAGAGTTATTGAAAAGAGTTATTGAAAGAGTTATTGAAAAGAGTTATTGAAAAGAGTTATTGGAAAGAGTTATTGAAAGGAGTTATTGAAAAGAGTTATTGAAATGAGTTATTGAAAAGAGTTATTGAAAAGAGTTATTGAAGAGAGTTACTGAAAAGAGTTAGTTATTGAAACGAGTTATTGAAACGAGTTATTGAAAAGAGTTATTGAAATGAGTTAGTTATTGAAAAAAGTTATTGAAAAGAGTTTTTGAATAGAGTTATTGAAAAGAGTAATTGAAATGAGTTATTGAAAAGAGTTATTGAAAAAGTTATTGAAAAGAATTATTAAAATGAGTTATTGAAATGAGTTATTGAAATGAGTTATTGAAATGAGTTATTGAAATGAGTTATTTAAATGAGTTATTGAAAAAAGAGTTATTGAAATGAGTTATTGAAATGAGTTATTTAAAAGACTTATTGAAAATAGTTATTGAAAAGAGTTATTGAAAATAGTTATTGAAAAGAGTTATTGAAAAGTGTTATTGAAAACAGTTAGTCATTGAAATGTGTTATTGAAGCGAGTTATTAAAAGAGTTATTGCAAAGAGTTATTGAACAAAATTATTGAAAAGAGTTATTGAAAAGAGTTATTGAAAAGAGTTATTGAAGAGTGTTGTTAGTAGTTTGTTGTTAGTAGTTACGTAACCAATAACCATCGATATTCGCTTACGTCGAACTTAGGCCTCGAATGGCTTTTCTGACTTCATAGTCTATGTTTGTTCGATGATAAACGAAAAAGTAAAGGTAGACCTAAGAACTCGCAATTTATCAGACCCGTAGAAATATGCAGCCTCGGGAAATCTAATCTAATCTAATCTGAACATTTGTAAAGTGCTTCTCACAGCAGAGCTTTTCAGAAGCGCTCTCAGCGTGACAGGCCCGAGAAAAGAGAAAGGTCTTTAAGCAGCGAAGAGATGCCGGTGAAATCCCCTCCAGAATCCGGCTACGAATTGCAGGAGGAAGGTCATTCCATACTGAGGGACCCACAACAGCGTAAGCCCGATGCTGGGTTAATAAGGTTCGCGACCGAGGTACGAAGAGATCATGCCGGTCAGCAGAACGAAGAGGGCGAGAAGATCGTGCAGAGAGCGGCTTACACATCAAGTCACAGAGGTACCTAGGTGCCAAGCCTTGCTAGGACTTAGTAACTAGGAGCAGGATTTTGTATTTGATTCGAGCCGAGACAGGGAGCCAGTGAAGATCATTTGTCATGTATGTGTCATCTCATTCACTAGTGTTTAATGAAGAGTGTCAAAAACCTCGACGATCAGTTTCCTCGACAGGTCATCGTCTAGAACATTTCAACTCAGCAGACAATGTAATACTTTTGGCAGAATATTTGTTCATGGTGTCGTGATTGAGCAACGGTGAATCAAATCAGAGACAATATGGCCATATTTCTGGGGAAAACTTTTGGAAGATAATGTAATTTATTTTCTGGGGACGCCACTTTCTTGTCCAAAACGGTTTTGTCGAGAGTTGTCCACAGAAATTGTACAGTTTAACTTAAGAGTGTCTTAATATAATATTGATAAAGGATAGCAACGAAAAAATATAAGAAAATAGTCATAATAGGAAACCATAGTGAAAATGTCGCGGAGAGACCTGCAAAGTGCACTACTACCCAGCGATTTTCGAATAAGGATAAGATAAACATGACCCCGCATATGGAAGTTATGGAACGAATTGCCCCTACCCATTCGTGAGCTAAAGTTACCTAATTTGTGGTTCTTCAAACGTAAGCTACGTTCCCTTCTTTATGATGGAAATTAATTATTCTTGTGCCTTTCAAGATCGATCACATTAAAATATACATATATAGCTCGATCCTCGTTGGCCTCCCTCTTGGGGTTCTGGGGCGACTAGATCGAGTTCTGCGCTCAGCTGCTCGGCTTATTGGACGAATTCCCAAATTCGGTTCTGTCTCTGCCTACATGCGCGATGTGTTACACTGGCTGCCTGTGGCCCAACGGATATCATACCGTATTGCTTCTTTGGTTTCACGCAGCATCCTTGGCTGTGCTCCATCTTACCTGCGCAACCTCTGCCGCCCAGTGTCCGACGTTGTAGCGCGTCGGGCGCTTCGCTCTGCGACGACGGGGCAACTCCTAGTTCCGCGGGCTCGCTTGACTGCTAGGCAGCGCCGAGCTTTCTCGGTTGCAGGCCCCTCCATCTGGAATGACCTGCCATCGGAGCTGCGCTTGCTACCTTTGATCAGTCAAACTAGGTTTTATAAATCACTTAAGTCTTTTTACTTTTGCCGTGGCTGGGCTGGGAGCGCCTCTGAGTAGATTTCTTGAAGGGGCGCTATATAAATTTCCAGAATGAATGAATGAATGAATAGCGTCACAGCCTAAATTCTACTCGCGTGATGTTGAGTCTTTTAGTTTCGTCCTTAGTTAGCAAGCCCTGAGCGCCCATACTTTAGAGATTATACTAACAGCAAAAGCTCAGCTGTTGGGCACTAAATTCAAAAACAGCTAAAGCAATATTTAAGAGTTAATCGCCGGGCATTAGCTTATTCACGAGCGCGATTAGTGACAGAGTTTGTTCAGAGGTACGGTATGAAGGAGAAACTCTGGTTGCCAGAAGACCAGACAAAGAGGAGGCAGAAGGAAACGGACAGGAAACAGAGAGGGTGTTACCGAGTGTTTTGTCTAGGTTGAGAGAAATGATCGAGGTAGTTTTCTTGAAGAGGTTGGACATTAGTTTATAGAAATAGTTTTGACAATAGTTTCGAATGGAAAGCTCGACGAGTGATAAATTGAGAGGTCTGAGACAGATGTTGACGTGTGAAACTGTGAACGACATATTAAGTAGACGTCTTCAGTAGATTTTGCGAATGGTGCTTTAGGAACTGGTTTAACTGTGTTGCAGTCTTTGTATTATAAAATAATGATGGTCATTCTTTAAATTATCGTATCGAAAGAAGATAATTGCTTATGGGAATATTTTGCAGAAACACACCAAAGCAAGTTCTCAAGTTTTAAGTTCAAGACACGTGTATTCATTCTGGAGATTTATGTGTATGTGGTCTCATTGGTGTCAGAATGGCCTTGGGAGTGAGCGGGTGCTGAATTGATGAGGGATCAGCAAAGGGCTAGCAAGGATTGCAGTTTAATCTGCCATAAATATTGACCATCCAATTCTGATGACCAATTTTCGTCTGACTTTGGTATTTGCATGTTCATTCGCTTGATGGCGACATTGTTTGCACATAGCCGTTAATTGACAAGCAGACCATATTAAGGTCATCTGAACGCAGATGTTATTCAAAATAGTACGCAAATTCTCAGTTGGCAGGCTGTCGTACATACCTAGAAGCACATTAAATTATCCTCATCTATGACTTAGGCTACTCGTGTTAGGTACAGATGTCAGATCCCTTGACCCGTACAATGTACAGTAGTACTGCACTGAAGGCGAGGTATGACGATAAACGAATGAAGCACACGATTATGCACACCAATTGGCACTTCCTAGACTAATGCATGTGGGAATGAATGTGCAATTGTGCATGTATTTGTGTGTGTGTGTGTGTGTGTGTGTGTTTGTGTGTGTGTGTGTCATACAGTTTATGTACATTTATATCCGTTTGGTTTAAGGCCAACGCCCTCTCACTGAACCTACTCAAAACTAATTTTGTTCTATTCAACTCATACAGAAAGCGACTACCTGTCGTTGTGACTCGTTATTAGCGCGCAAGACAAATGCGCGCCGTCAAAAGTGCCGTCAATTATTGTGCGCAGCAAAAATTGCCCGTCAAATGAGCGCCGACGAGAGCGCGCAGCATAGACCAAAAGACTGTACTATCCCTTTAAATTATAAACTTCAAAGCATTTTCTACCGCTATTGTTTAAATGTGTGTAAAAAATTATTAATTGAAACACTCTAAGAATGTGTTTGCCCCTGGACGACGGCAACTTGATATAGTTTGTCAACATATAATTAGTAAATTAGTAAATAATTTCGAAAGGAGCAGGATCATGTAGAGCTCATGATCGAGCGTTTTCGACCCGGATTTCGACAACGAAAACCAAGTACGTCAGACTTAACCGATCCTTGTTGGCCTTGGTTCCCACATACGGCAATGTACCATTGCTCGACTATCTGCGTGGAATCGCCCATAACCTTTCAATTTGAAAGAAGGACAACCAAACAAACGTTAAGTAGTGAACTCAACAAACATTAACTACCGTATAAAGAGTTTTTAGCTAGTAACTGTTTCTCATAACTTCACTTCATTTGACATATATTTTTTCCGTTGTAAGCGCTGCTGTCTTATTAATTCCACAAGCGTTTCTTCAGCTTTGTTTGTCTTTACGTCTCGATGCATGCGCGCTATTGTCGGCGCGCATTTGTCTTGCGCGCTTTTGACGGTTCGCGCTTTTGACGGCGCGCTTTGACGGCGCGCATTTGTATTGCGCGCTATTAACGGGTGCCACCTGTCGTTGACTATTCATTGTCTATTGAAAACTCTGATATATCACAAGTTAAATAAACCAAATTCATAAGTGTTCACATTGATGAACACCTCACCTGGAGTGTCCACATTAACAACATTGATAAAAAAATCGCAAAAATACGCAATAATGTGAGTATTATATATATCTTCGTTTAATAGAACAAACTGGCCAATGGCAGCGAGTTAAGATTAATGCCAATTGAGAATTTTCCAAGCTATTTTGAATAGCATCCGCGTGCAGATGACCTTATGGTCAGCTTGTCAGTTAACGACACTGTGCGAGTTATGGCCAAGATCTCCTACTTGCTCCCCTCTCACATAATTACAAAAACTCTAGTATGCCCTAATTCACCCATAATTATCTGACGTATTGTGGCATAAGCTGGACCTTGACTTGTCTAACTCAACTGGACAGGCTAATGAAATTGCAGGAGAGCGATACGTGTGATTACCAAAAAGAAGTACAATGCTCACACTTTCTGCCTATTTCGACAACTGATGATTTTGAACATCGAAAAGAGAAACAAACAAAAGACTAGAGTCTTTGTGTTCCGATTCATTCACATATCCCTACCATTGAACCTCAAAGATTACTTCACGCTTACAAATGAGGTACACAACAGCAATACAAAGGCCAAGGAAACTCTCCGCTCTGTCAGATTTCGCAGGAAGTGCCTACAAGTGACTACAGGAAGTGTTCGGTTTGCATGTGGGCCCTGTATCTTCGAATAAACTACATTGGGAAATACGCAGCATGCTAACCTTACCTCTCCCTTCGAAAGATCATTAAGAATGCACTTGCTGTCCACAGACTGAAATGAATGTGGGCTATACGGGATGTGCACTCCTCTCTCCTTATAATTATGTTTCATTATCCTATGTGTACTTCTTATCTACCCATTCTGATATCTGTACCCTTACTTGTCATTCTTTTTATTATCCTCTCTCTCAACGTTGCTACTAGTTAATGACCAACAAGCCGATCATGTCAAATAAAGGCCGTATACGAATGTTGATCTTGCTACTTGGATAATTATGAATCTTGACGTCCGACTCCATATAATAAATCCTCTGGGCCAGACGATTGGTTCCATTTGTAATAACCACCCAAACTATTGGTTCAATTTGTAATAACCACCCAAACTATTGGTTATTATTACAAATTGAACCTATAAGAAACCACATTTCTATATAATACCCAAGTTCTCGCTATGACTCATCGATCGAAACTATCGGAAATCCCCAAGGTATCGATCGATGAGTCATAGGTCGCGAAAGTTCCCAACAGTTTCGATCAGTCGTCAGTTTTGATGATGAGCCGTCACGGTCGAAAACTGTTATCTCATTTTGACTTAAAGAAAAATCTTCTGTATATAAAATGGAATATAAAACGAAAACAGTAAAACAATTACGAAACATTGCCAAAGAGAATGGTTTGGTTAGATATTCGGGACTGCGAAAAGCGGATCTCGTGACATTAGTATCATCGAGACTTTTGCAAAGCGTTAAGACTGTACATGAAAGCGATCTGCTAGACGCTCCAGTTCCAGACATCAAAGTTCCAACGCTTGTTCCAGGTAAGTATAAACCTCCATCTAATACATGGACATCTCGTTTTAATAATGTTGTGACTGAAATGAAGAAGAAGGTTAGGTCGAAACTTAATTCTTTTGCGGATTGGATCGATAATTTCATAGCTCCTCGAGAAAAGAAACCCGTAAATGAAAAATTAGAATCGTTGAAGTCAAAGATTTCGGGTATTTTTAGTAAAATTAATAAAAAGAAGTTCGAAATCCTAGAGACCGCGAATGCTATTAAAGGATTTACTAAGCGATACACGATCGAAGGAACTGGGGGAATCGACGTCACATCTTTCCTCGATGCTGTAAGGCCGCGGGTAGTCAGTCTGCTAACGAAATCTCGAGGGGTAAAAGTTCAATTCAATCTTATGTGTGTAATGGAGAAAGTAGATATGAAATCTGGGGAAGAAGTCGAGGCTGAACCTAATTTTAAATCGAAGACTGAGATCATTTTAGACGCAACCGACGTGGGTGAAATATATAGCGGTGCAGTGGATAAAATTAAGGAGAGCATGGCAAGTTATCAGATGCGAGGTAGTAATTGGAGGTTTAAATCCGTTGCGAAGTTGGATATCGATACGGTTGTTTATAAACCGTTGAAAGGAAGTTCTTACATTCCACTACCGACCTATTTAGCGAGTAAAAAGGGAATTATTAATATGAAGAACGAAGACGAAGAATGTTTCAAGTGGTGTGTAACGAGAGCTTTAAACCCCGTTGAAGGACATCCATATCGAATTACAAAAGAATTAATCAAGCAGTCTGAGGAACTTAATTGGTCCGGCATTGAATTCCCAGTAGCGGCGGATGCTAATGTGATAAGCAGGTTTGAGAGAAATAATAACATTAGTATTAATGTCTTCGGTTACGAGACAGATGTTAAACTATACCCATTATATATATCTAAGCATGAAAGCGATACCTATGTAGATCTATTGCTTATTTCCGACGGAGAAAAGAAGCATTATTGTTGGATAAAGAATTTTAACAGATTGATGAAGAAACACACAGAGAAATCTAAAAATTCAATGCACTATTGTAGACGATGTTTAATCGGTTTTCAACGAATAAAAGCGCTTACTAAGCATAGTGAGTACTGTTCCCAACACGAGGCGCAAAAGATCGAACTTCCAGAACCGGGAACTCTGTTGAGTTTTAAAAATTATTATAGAAAGATGAGAGTCCCCTTCGTAGTATACGCCGATTTTGAAAGCTTCATTAAACCTATAGACACTTGTCAGCCAAATCCTAACACATCATACACGAAACAAATACCAAAAACACGTTCCGAGTTCATTCTGTTATTATATAAAATGTTTCGACGATGACTTATATTCGCAAGCTCCTGTAATGTTCACGGCGGAGAACGAAGACGATGATGTAGCGCAAATATTTATAGACACTCTTATAGAGAATATAAAAGATATTTACAAACGATTTAAATTTCCAAAACGAATGATATTCGGGAAGAAAGACAAGGAACTATACGATTCAGCTACCGTTTGCCACATTTGCGAAGGCGAATTAGGGACAGATCGAGTTCGTGATCACTGCCATCTTACAGGTAAATTCAGAGGCGCGGCTCATAACAGTTGTAATTTAAGCTATAAAATTCCCAAGTTTTTCCCAGTCGTGTTTCATAACTTATCCTGTTACGATAGTCATTTATTCATTAAAAGACTGCGAGGTGAGAATGGTGAAAGAATTAATTGCATTCCGTGTAACGAAGAAAAATATATATCGTTTAGCAGAGAGGTCGTTGTCGACAAGTTTGTAAAAGAGGGAAAAGAGATAACAGTCAAACGCGAACTACGCTTTATAGATAGTTTTAGATTCATGCCATCGAGTCTCGACGCTCTATCGAAGAACCTAAGCAAAGAGCAGTGTAAGAATGTAGGTGAATTTTATAAAGGTAGGCAGCTCGATCTATTACTCAAAAAAGGAGTCTACCCATACGAATTCGCCGAGTCCGTCGAAAGATTGAACGCAACCGAACTGCCTCCCAAATCCGCATTCTATTCTAAACTAAACGACTCAGACATTAGCGACGAAGATTACACCCATGCTAAAACGGTATGGACAGAATTTCGTTGTAAGACATTAAGAGAATACCATGAATTGTATAATATTTCAGACGTGTTGTTATTAGCCGATGTATTCGAAAACTTTAGAGACGTTTGCACGAGCAACTACGGACTAGATCCGGCGTGGTATTACACTTCTCCCGGTCTAGCATGGGACGCGGCGTTGAAGATAACTAAAGTAGAGTTGGAGTTGATGAGTGATTACGACATGTTACTCATGATTAAGCGTGGAACCAGAGGAGGGGTCAGTACGATTTCACATCGATACGCGAGAGCGAACAACGAGTATATGGGAGAAGCATTCGACAGTAGTAAACCCTCGTCGTTTATTACATACCTAGACGCTAATAATTTATACGGATGGGCGATGAGCAAACCGTTACCGACTCGAGGGTTTGAATGGATGAATGATAAAGAGCTTAATAATTGGAGGAGTATGCCTTGTATCTTAGAAGTCGATTTAGAATATCCAGAAGAGTTGCACGATCTTCATAACGATTATCCACTCGCTCCTGAGAGTCTAATACCCGATGGATCGGATGTGGCAAAACTAATTCCAAACTTAAACGATAAACAAAAGTATGTTGTACACTACGAAAATTTAAAACTGTACGAAAGTCTCGGATTGAAGATAACGAAAATTCATAGAGGGATACGATTCGAAGAAAGTACTTGGTTGAAAGAGTATATCGATCTCAATACCGACTTGCGAACGAAGGCTACTAATGATTTCGAGAAGGACTTTTTCAAACTGATGAATAATAGTGTCTTTGGTAAGACTATGGAACGAATTGAGAACCGCGTAGATATAAGGTTAGTATGCGATGAGAAGGAAGCTATAAAACTAGCCGCGAGAGTAAGTTTCGATAGGCTAACGATATTTGACGAGAATCTAATAGCTATTCATAATAAAAGAACAAAGTTGCTATTTAACAAGCCCATATATCTCGGTATGTGCGTCTTAGACTTGAGTAAAACGCTAATGTATAATTTTCACTATAATTACATTAAGAAGAAATACGGAGATAGATCAAAACTGTTATTCACGGATACCGACTCACTAGCTTATGAAATTAAAACAGACGATTTCTACGCCGATATCGCTCCAGACATTAGAAGTAGGTTCGATACATCCGACTATCCCAAAGATCATCCCTCTGGGATAGAAACTGGAGTGAATAAGAAAGTTATCGGTATGTTCAAAGACGAAGCAGCGGGTAAACAGATCGAAGAATTTGTCGGATTAAGGTCGAAACTCTATTCATATCAGATGGCTGGAGTGGATTATAAAAAAGCCAAGGGCGTAAAGAAGTCTGTAGTTAAGAAATCAATCACACACGAAGATTATAAAGACTGTTTGTTTACGAGAAGAGACCAATCGAGAACGATGAACGTCATACGATCGTATCATCATGAAATCTATAGCGAAGAAGTAAATAAGATTGCTCTCTCAGCCGACGATGACAAGCGATTGATTCAGCAAGACGGTATTCATACTTTAGCACATGGCCACTATTCACTAAACTAGTTAAAGGTAAATATAGTAATATAAAAATGGATATCTCTAAAGTGTGTTCCAAATGTCAAATGGAAAAAAGATTAAACGAATTTTACAAAGACAAATACAATAAGAGCGGGTATTATTCTTGTTGTAAAATGTGTAAAAATATCAAAGCGAAGGAACTTAGGGAAAAATATTCACGTAGTGAGAATAGGGAAATAAAAGATAAAAAAGTTTGCTGCTGTTGTAAGAAAGAAAAAAATATATTAGAATATGTTAAAAATAGATGCTGTAAAGACGGGTTTGATAAAGAATGCAAGGAATGTAAATATAAATATAATCACGCTTATTCTGAAGCTCGAAGACGATATGACCCAGAATTTAAACTACTTGGAAATCTAAGGGGTAGGCTTGGTAAAGTATTAAGAGGTAAATCGAAATCGCAAACAACACGTCAACTTATAGGTATCGACTTTGAAATATTTACCAAATGGATCGAATTTCAGTTCGAAGAAGGAATGAATATGGATAACTATGGCTCGGCGTGGCATCACGACCACGTTCTACCTATATCATCGTTCAATTTGTTAGATGAGGAAGAACTTTTTAAAGCTATGAATTGGATGAATATCCGTCCTTTGTCACCGCTTAAAAATATCAAAAAATCGAACAAAATTGACCCCTGGCTAAACGTTATGCAAGAAGTGAAAGCTCATTACTTTCTTAAAACATTTAGATAAAATATAAAATGAGTGCTACAACTGTAAAAAACATTGACGTCGAAGGCGTAGTTCTTCCTAATAAACCGTTAACGAATTTTGAGTTATTAGATGCGGCGAAGAAACTAAACATAAATAATTTTAGAGGAGTTTTTATACGAGACGAGCTGCCTAAAAAACCAAGACGGAACGAGTGCGGGATATTAAACCTAGATGATTCTAATGGTCCAAGGGGACCCACTGGACGTGTTTCATTAAGAACGGTAAGGATAAAATATATTTCGACAGCTACGGTCTCCCTCCACCTACTGAACTGTTAAAGTATTTAGGCGATCCCGTATACTACAACAGCGAGCGAATACAGCCGGACAACGAAGTCTTTTGCGGTCATTTATGTTTGTACGTGCTGAAGAAAATATGCAACGATGGTCGTAAATTTCAAGAAGTTATAAACGATTTATATTAATAAATAATATCGTATATTTAAAAAACAATGCCTGTTGATAAATTTGGTCACACAGACTCTGGTAATATGCAACGAGTTATAGCCGGAGGTGTAACGCTAACTCAGATAAATAATACTTTTCTAAGGCTAGATGGAAGCAACGACGTTACCGGAGATATAGATATGGGTGGCCATCTTCTCGTAGGTTTACCGACTGAGTATCCGTCAGCCGGCAACGGCGATGAAGCTATTAGCTTTAGTCAGGCTACTGCTCTAATCGTTGATAAAATTACTAATATCGTCACGCCAACCGCCGACGACCATTTAGCTAATAAAAAATACGTCGATGAACGAGACAGCACGAAGGTATCAAAGACTGGTGATACCATGACGGGTAATTTATTTCTAAGCGTCAACGGCGATCGCTTTCGCACCATGGGGTGTAAGGATTTAGGAGGAAATAAACAATTCCAGTTGTTGTTGGGTAGTACGACGAATAAAATGCAATGTCAGGCGAACAACCCTATTACAGTTGTTCGCCTGACATTGCATTTTATTCGTCGTACTACCCAACAACAACTGGAATTGTTTATTTCCTCCTAAATCCTTACACCCCATGGTGCGAAAGCGATCGCCGTTGACGCTTAGAAATAGATTGCCTATCATAGTATCACCGGTCTTCGATACCTTCGTGCTGTCTCGTTCATCGACGTATTTTTTATTAGCTAAATGGTCGTCGGCGGTTGGCGTGACGATATTAGTAATTTTATCAACGATTAGAGCAGTAGCCTGACTAAAGCTAATAGCTTCATCGCCGTTGCCCGCTGAGGGGTAATCAGTCGGTAAACCTACGAGAAGATGGCCTCCCATATCTATATCTCCGGTAACGTCGTTGCTTCCGTCTAACCTTAGAAAAGTATTATTTATCTGAGTTAGCGTTACACCTCCGGCTATAACTCGTTGCATATTACCAGAGTCTGTGTGACCAAATTTATCAACAGGCATTGTTTTTTTATTATGATATTATTAATATAAATCGTTTATAACTTCTTGAAATTTACGACCATCGTTGCATGTTTTCTTCAGCACGTATAAACATAAATGACCACAGAACACTTCGTTATTCGGCTGTATTCTTTCAGAGTTGTAATATACTGGATCGCCTAAATACTTTAACAGTTCAGTAGGTGGCGGCAAACCGTAGCTGTCAAAATATATTTTATCCTTAGCGCGCTTAATCCAACACGTCCAATGGGACCCCCTTCCGCTCGAATCGTCTAGGTTTAATATCCCACACTCGGTCGCTCTCGGTTTTTTAGACAGCTCGTCTCTTAGAAAAACTCCTCTAAAATTATTTATGTTTAGTTTCTTAGCCGCTTCGATTAGCTGTATATTAGTCAAAGCAATATTAGGTAGCGTTAAGCCCTCGACATCGATATTTTTCATAGTTGCTGAACTCATTTTATAGTTCATCTAAATTTTTAAGAAAGTAATGAGCTTTCACTTCTTGCATAACGATTAGCCAGGGGTCAATTTTGTTCGATTTTTGGATATTTTTAAGCGGTGACAAAGGACGGATATTCATCCAATTCATAGCTTTAAAAAGTTCTTCTTCTTCTAACAAATTAAACGATGATATAGGTAGAACGTGGTCGTGATGCCACGCCGAGCCATAGTTATCCATATTCATACCTTCTTCGAACTGAAATTCGATCCATTTAGTGAAGATTTCAAAGTCTAGACCTATAAGTTGTCGCGTTGATTGTGATTTTGATTTACCTATTAATACATCATGAAGCCTAACCCTCATATTTCCAAGTAGTTTAAATTCAGGGTCGTATCGTCTTCGAGCATTAATATACGAGTTAGAATATTTATGTTGGCATAGTTTACAATGAGATCGATGCCCGCTCTTTTGATTTTTATCTTTATGAAATTCGATTAAGCTTTTCTCCATTTTGCAATTGGTACAGACTTTGTTAAGTTCCATTTCACTAATCTCTGTGTTTGAGTATTTTCGAGCAAGTTCTTTCACTTTGATAATTTTACATATTTTGCAACTATTATAATAGCCGCTCTTTTTACTTCTGTCTTTATAAAATTCAGTTAAACTTTTTTCCATTTTGCATTTAGAACACATTTTGTTAACTTCCATTTTATATTATTATTTATTCTTTAAGCGAATAATGACCGTGTGCTAAAGTATGGATACCATCTTGTTGAATGACTCTTTTGTCATCATCAGCCGATAGAGCGATTTTATTAATCTCTTCGGTGAATATGTCATGATGATACGATCGTATGACGTTCATCGTTCTCGATTGGTCCCTTCTCGTAAACAAACAATTTTTATAATCTTCGTGAGTTATCGTGTTCTTAACTACAGACTTCTTAACACCTTTGGCTTTCTTATAGTCCACTTCAGCCATCTGGTAGGAATATAACTTCGACCTCAATCCAACAAATTCTTCAATCTGTTTGCCCGCCGCTTCATCCTTAAACATGCCTATGACCTTTTTATTAACTCCAGCTTCTATACCGGAGGTATGATCTTTGGGATAGTCGGATGTATCGAACCTACTTCTAATGTCTGGAGCGATATCGGCGTAGAAATCGTCTGTTTTAATTTCATAAGCTAGTGAGTCGGTATCCGTGAATAACAGTTTTGATCTATCACCATACTTACTTTTGATGTAGTTATAGTGAAAATTATACATTAGCGTTTTACTCACGTCTAAGACGCACATTCCGAGATATATAGGCTTGTTATAATATAGCTTCGTTCTTTTCATATGAATCGCGATTAGGTTTTCATCAAAAATCGTTCGAGTGTCGTAGCTCGTTTTCGCCGCGAGCTTAACAGCTTCCTTCTCATCGCATACTAACCTTATATCTACGCGGTTCTCAATTCGTTCCATAGTCTTACCAAAGACACTATTATTCATCAGTTTGAAAAAGTCCTTCTCGAAATCATTAGCAGCCTTCGTTCGCAAGTCGGTATTGAGATCGATATACTCTTTCAACCAAGTACTTTCTTCGAATCGTATCCCTCTATGAATTTTCGTTATCTTCAATCCGAGACTTTCGTACAGTTTTAAATTTTCGTAGTGTACTACATACTTTTGTTTATCGTTTAAGTTTGGAATTAGTTTTGCCACATCCGATCCATCGGGTATTAGACTCTCAGGAGCGAGTGGATAATCGTTATGAAGATCGTGCAACTCTTCTGGATATTCTAAATCGACTTCTAAGATACAAGGCATACTCCTCCAATTATTAAGCTCTTTATCATTCATCCATTCAAACCCTCGAGTCGGTAACGGTTTGCTCATCGCCCATCCGTATAAATTATTAGCGTCTAGGTATGTAATAAACGACGAGGGTTTACTACTGTCGAATGCTTCTCCCATATACTCGTTGTTCGCTCTCGCGTATCGATGTGAAATCGTACTGACGCCTCCTCTGGTTCCACGCTTAATCATGAGTAACATGTCGTAATCACTCATCAACTCCAACTCTACTTTAGTTATCTTCAACGCCGCGTCCCATGCTAGACCGGGAGAAGTGTAATACCACGCCGGATCTAGTCCGTAGTTGCTCGTGCAAACGTCTCTAAAGTTTTCGAATACATCGGCTAATAACAACACGTCTGAAATATTATACAATTCATGGTATTCTCTTAATGTCTTACAACGAAATTCTGTCCATACCGTTTTAGCATGGGTGTAATCTTCGTCGCTAATGTCTGAGTCGTTTAGTTTAGAATAGAATGCGGATTTGGGAGGCAGTTCGGTTGCGTTCAATCTTTCGACGGACTCGGCGAATTCGTATGGGTAGACTCCTTTTTTGAGTAATAGATCGAGCTGCCTACCTTTATAAAATTCACCTACATTCTTACACTGCTCTTTGCTTAGGTTCTTCGATAGAGCGTCGAGACTCGATGGCATGAATCTAAAACTATCTATAAAGCGTAGTTCGCGTTTGACCGTTATCTCTTTTCCCTCTTTTACAAACTTATCGACAACGACCTCTCTGCTAAACGATATATATTTTTCTTCGTTACACGGAATGCAATTAATTCTTTCACCATTCTCACCTCGCAGTCTTTTAATGAATAAATGACTATCGTAACAGGATAAGTTATGAAACACGACTGGGAAAAACTTGGGAATTTTATAGCTTAAATTACAACTGTTATGAGCCGCGCCTCTGAATTTACCTGTAAGATGGCAGTGATCTCTAACTCGATCTGTCCCTAATTCACCTTCGCAAATGTGGCAAACAGTAGTCGAATCGTATAGTTCCTTGTCTTTCTTCCCGAATATCATTCGTTTTGGAAATTTAAATCGTTTGTAAATATCTTTTATATTCTCTATAAGAGTGTCTATAAATATCTGCGCTACATCATCGTCTTCGTTCTCCGCCGTGAACATTACGGGAGCTTGTGAATATAAGTCATCATCGAAACATTTTATAAAATAACAGAATGAACTTGGAACGTGTTTTTGGTATTTATTTGTGTATGATGTGTTTGGATTTGGTTGACAAGTGTCTATAGGTTTAATGAAGCTTTCAAAATCGGCGTACACGGCGAAGGGGACTCTCATTTTTCTATAATAATTTTTAAAACCCAACATAGTCTCCGGTTCAGGTAGTTCGATCTTTTGCGCCTCGTGTTGGGAACAGTACTCACTATGCTTAGTAAGCGCTTTTATTCGTTGAAAACCGATTAAACATCGTCTACAATAGTGCATTGAATTTTTAGATTTCTCTGTGTGTTTCTTCATCAATCTGTTAAAATTCTTTATCCAACAATAATGCTTCTTTTCTCCGTCGGAAATAAGCAATAGATCTACATAGGTATCGCTTTCATGCTTAGATATATATATAGGGTATAGTTTAACATCTGTCTCGTAACCGAAGACATTAATACTAATGTTATTATTTCTCTCAAACCTGCTTATCACATTAGCATCCGCCGCTACTGGGAATTCAATGCCTGACCAATTAAGTTCCTCAGACTGCTTGATTAATTCTTTTGTAATTCGATATGGATGTCCTTCAACGGGGTTTAAAGCTCTCGTTACACACCACTTGAAACATTCTTCGTCTTCGTTCTTCATATTAATAATTCCCTTTTTACTCGCTAAATAGGCCGGTAGTGGAATGTAAGAACTTCCTTTCAACGGTTTATAAACAACCGTATCGATATCCAACTTCGCAACGGATTTAAACCTCCAATTACTACCTCGCATCTGATAACTTGCCATGCTCTCCTTAATTTTATCCACTGCACCGCTATATATTTCACCCACGTCGGTTGCGTCTAAAATGATCTCAGTCTTCGATTTAAAATTAGGTTCAGCCTCGACTTCTTCCCCAGATTTCATATCTACTTTCTCCATTACACATAAAAGATTGAATTGAACTTTTACCCCTCGAGATTTCGTTAGCAGACCGACTACCCGCGGCCTTACAGCATTGAGGAAAGATGTGACGTCGATTCCCTCAGTTCCTTCGATCGTGTATCGCTTAGTAAATCCTTTAATAGCATTAGCGGTCTCTAGGATTTCGAACTTCTTTTTATTGATTTTGTCAAAAATACCCGAAATCTTTGACTTCAACGATTCTAATTTTTCATTTACGGGTTTCTTTTCTCGAGGAGCTATGAAATTATCGATCCAATCCGCAAAAGAATTAAGTTTCAACCTAACCTTGTTCTTCATTTCAGTCACAACATTATTAAAACGAGATGTCCATGTATTAGATGGAGGTTTATACTTACCTGGAACAAGCGTTGGAACTTTGATGTCTGGAACTGGAGCGTCTAGCAGATCGCTTTCATGTACAGTCTTAACGCTTTGCAAAAGTCTCGATGATAGGAATGTCATGAGATCCGCTTTTCGCAGTCCCGAATATCTAACCAAACCATTCTCTTTAGCAATGTTTCGTAATTGTTTTACTGTTTTCGTTTTATATTCCATTTTATATACAGAAGATTTTTCTTTAAGTCAAAATGAGATAACAGTTTTCGACCGTGTGACGGCTCATCATCAAAACTGACGACTGATCGAAACTGTTGGGAACTTTCGCGACCTATAACTCATCGATCGATACCTTGGGGATTTCCGATAGTTTCGATCGATGAGTCATAGCGAGAACTTGGGTATTATATAGAAATGTGGTTTCTTATAGGTTCAATTTGTAATAATAACCAATAGTTTGGGTGGTTATTACAAATTGAACCAATAGTTTGGGTGGTTATTACAAATGGAACCAATCGTCTGGATGTTTGGCCCAGAGGATTTACTTCTCATCTACTTAAATAATTCATTTTCATTCATTCATTCCGAGAATTTATATAGCGCCTCTTCAAGAGACCTACTCAGAGGCGCTCCCATTATCCCATAGCCTAAATATAGCCTAAAGTAATCGGTCTCGGGAATCGTCATGAATTATTGTTCCGAATTTCGCTACTTGGAGGTTCCTACCTGGTAGGACTTCGGTTCCTTAAAGATCTCCCAATCGTTTTCCATCCTGGTATATTCACCCATCCTGTAACAAATCACTGAGCCATTGATTTGTTTAAATTAAATCTGTATGCATGGACAAAAGTATGACGTGAAACAATATAGAACTATTTGATTGATTTGATTGATTGATGTGTGTATGTATGTATGTATGTATGTATGTATGTATGTATGTATGTATGTATGTATGTATGTATGTATGTATGTATGTATGTATGCATGTATGTGTATGTCTGCATGCATGTATGTATGCATGCATGCATGTATGTGCGTGAACTACACGTCTTCTTTAGGAACTTCTGCGGGTCTAACATAATGATGTCGTAAAGACCCACATCAAGAACGACGCAATCATCCTCTCAATAGAAAGTTAGCCCACGCCTCCTTAGTGCAATTAACTGTATTGTTTCTTATTGTTGTGGGCCTACGCATGTCATATGGGTCGCATTAAATTAGTTCGAAATTAGCGCATAGCCTAATCATGTTCGAGCGGAAAAGAGGAAATGTTTTATAGGCTGTTCCTAGTTTCCGGACCGAGATCAGTTTACTTGATAGCAGCTCAAAACTGTTGGCTGACACTTGACAATGCCAATTGGTACCGTGCGTATGTAAATAAAGAAGCAGATATTGTGATTCAATGGTTATGGAGTGGACAAATAGAATTCGAATGTGATGCAACTATATATATACATAAGCACATTCAGGTAAGTCTTTGGACAAACAGTTCTTTATATTTTAAGTCGGCCTATGCATCTTAGTATAGCCTACTCGCAGTGAGTCAAAGCTCCAATAAATTCAGTAGTAAAATATCCAGGACTTGAAGAAAACGGAGCAAAGTCTGTAAACGATTTTTTTATAGTTTTAAGAGTTTATGCCACGAGCAGCCAAGCACCATGGACAATTGGACATGCTCAAATTCCAGATAATAGTAACTTACGTAAGGTAGGCGCGAACCCTCTGTACGTGTATTCCACTTTTGAAGGACGCACTGACAGCGTACGGTGAGTGTACTCATTTTAGCTGAGTTGGCTATAGGTACGGATAATCTGAATCCATGCTTAATTCATTTGCAATACTTGGGTATAATTGCGTCTTCAGGTGACTGTGAGAGAGGTCTCATTCTGAGGTATTTATGACATATCTGGTCACAAGAAATTATTCAGTCTATTGACTCAATGATCTACCAATCGTAGACCTAATTGTAATTGGAAATTTATATAGCGCTACTTAAACATCGACTAATCAGACCTTACTACGCTAGCCTAAAATCATTATGTTCAATGTTAACACCAGGCCATTATTTTAGAAATGTCAGAGGGTTGGACAAGTAGGCTTGGCGCACCAATACTATTTTGGGTTTCGGCTACAGATGCCCACAGAAATTGAAAATAAAAATTGAGTATGATAATACTGTTGAAACAAATATAATGAAAAAACAGTGTAGCCATATCAAAACAGAAAAATTAAGGTGGAAATATTGTGGACAATGTGCCAAGGGGGGGTCAATGGAATTAAACGGTCTAAAATCAACGATAAGGAAAACAGCGATAAACTCTGAAAATGCGAAGATATATAGCCTATAGTCCGCCGTAATAGGAGCATGCCTCTAAAGGCCATAAGTTTGTTCGCCAATTTTTAACCATGAAATCAACTCCAAATAATTATAGAGTACGGTCAGTGTACTCATTATGGCTGAGTTGGTTAGGGTGCAGATGGAGCAGAAATCGTGAACCAAATTGCTGCCCTGGCGGGGATTTTAACCAGAACATCTCTATTGACAGTCCAGCACGCTAACCACTGCACTATACACCGAGCAACCCTATGTACATCTCAATGCACGCGCACACGCACGCACGCAAACACAAGCACGCACGCACGCACGCACGCACACACACACACACACACACACACACACACACACACACATATATATATATATATATATATATATACTACTGGACATCATACTTGTGGGCTTGTAGGCTATATATAAAAAAACATGTCATTAGTCACCGTCAGAAAAACATAATGACTCTAATCTTACCTAATAGCCAACTGCGAATTACTAAACTAATTACAATGTTTTGATGTCATGTAAAACAGGCTTGGCATGCACAGACTACAGAAAGATAGGGCTAACGCGATTTAAATATGACGAGACACTAGTTTCCTTTTGTCTCAGCAGCCTAACAATATTAACAGCGGCCTTTCTGTTTGTCAGTATCAGTTTGTCCTTGTGTGTGTATATCTGCCTGTCTGTGCACATGTGCAGGGATGGGCAAATTACTTGGAGAAATGTAATTGAATTACAAATTACAAATTACTTTGGGACATGAAATGTAATTTCAAATTACAAAATACATGGGAAATGTAATTGAATTACAAATTAACTAATTTCAAATTGCTCAATTTCAAGTAATTTCAATTACGTAATTTCAGTAAATGCCCATCCCTGTCTGTGTGTAATGTTGACAATTAAGGCAAAGGAAAGCAATGAAAGTAGGTTTGTGCGTATTTTCCAGAGGAACAGCGTTAATGGCGTGACTGTGGACGTTTCGCGTGTGGCCTACGCACCTATTACCAGTCTACACAGTAATATCAATGCAATCAATTGATACGAAATTTGATAACCCCCACTTTCTACACCAAAGTGACGCCCCAGATTGGGGGGGGGGGCGCATCCTTTATCTTCAATGGCAAATTGCTGATGCATTTGTCTACCTGTTTTGAGGTTCGAATCTTGGTTCAGGTTATCGTCAAGCCTTATAACTCCTAAGCAAAGGTTGAAATACGGATGTCGCTTTATTCTCTTTTCCATGTCACTACTTCATTTGATCTTGACTCGTTTCTGGTGGAGAAGAGGGAAACGATGATGTTCGCAGAGGATGGGCATCAATGAAACCATGCTAAGCCAGTATGCTATGTACTAATATTCTGTATTAAATACAGAACATTAGTACATAGCATAATTTTTAGGATATAATAAATTTTATTATTATCCTAAAAAATGTTCCACCGCTAAAATGACTCAAGAAGCAAAACAGAATATTTTGAAATACCTGGTGTATGTCTTCTTTTCTGAGCTTTGCTTTGTTGAATTTGGCTCTGCCTTAGTCTTGTCGAAAGTGATTTTAACTTTCAAGATATTTTAATTTTTATTTGCTGAAAACAACCCCTTAAAATCTCCGTTATCATAAACATACAAAAGGGGCCGTCCATAAAGTACGTCACGCTATTTTTGACCATTTTACCCCCTCCCCTGTCACAAACTGTCACAAAACTCGGACCCCCTAAAGTACGTCACACTTTCAACATAGAAATAATAATACTTCCGAAAGCAAGGCTAATACATAAACAAGGCTTCGCAACAGCATTATTACTAGCGCTCTTAGCGAGAGGAATCGTGAAAAACACATTCAGGAGATATGCATTTCATGCTATTTTGACATAAAACTAATTAAAATGTTTCAGAAAATTTTTGAAAATTATTTTTAAAGCTATGAAATTCTACTAAAAAATAAAAATAAATTATAAATAAAATAAAAATAAATAAATGTGTGACGTCACACATGGCCTGACCCCCTCCCCTGTCACAAACTGTCACACTTTCTTAAACCCCCTCCCCCTGGAGCGTGACGTACTTTATGGACGGCCCCAAAGGATGAAAACGCTAAGTTGAAATCTACTGGCTAATCTTCAGTTCTATGCTTCAAAAGCTGTCTGTCATAAATTTATACAAGAGAAGAATTGGAATTTAAAATAGCCTACCTGATGTCTTCTGTCATGAGCTTCCTTGGATGCTGACTTCCTTGTCTTTGCTTTGAGATTGACGTTGCTGTGGTCTTTGCTTTGCTGTATTCAGTCTTTACTTCACAGTTGTTGCTCTTGACGTTTTTAAATTTTAAACAGCTGAAAAGCGTTCAACCCCCTAAAGTAGCTTTAGGATACAAATAATCTGATTTTGAAAAGAACTATCCCTGTTCTTGGATTTGCCGTAATGTTCGCTTTTCTTTGATCGTGCCTAAAGTTAACTTTCTGAATATTATTCTAAATGTTTGTATCAGATTAAAACTCTGTCTCACGTAGTGTCCTATTTGGTGTAAAAAGTCTTCAAGTATCAAAGTGTCTTAAAGATGTAAATTAGAAGACAATCTGAATTTGGAATAGCCTACCTGGTGTCCTGGCTTTTCTCTGATGTTGTCTTTGATGTTCACTTTTCTTTATATATCTCCAAAGTTGGCTTTCTTGATGATGTTTTTATATGTATCCGCTGAAAAACACTATTCTCCTAAATTGTCTTAGAGTTATTAAGCATAAAAGCTGAGTTTGAAAATACCTGGCGTCTTCTGACATGATTTTAACTGGACGGCTGACTTTCTGTATGTATTCTGTGCTTTGCTTTAAAGTTGGCTGTGCTGTAATGGCTTTGACTGGCTTTACTTTAAAAGTCGACTTCTGAATATTCCTTATGTTTTGTTCAGTTGAAGAAATCTCCCAGCCGTAAAATATCATACTGATCTAAAAAATGTAAACAAAATTTTAAATTATCTAGTGACTAGTGCTGAGTTACAGATTAAATCTTAAATCGTGTATATGTATATTTATCTGTGTGAAATATTATATCTTCATCCCTTAAATTATGTTTCCGATATAAAACACAAGAATCTGAATATGAAAATATCTGGTGTCTTTTGTTTGGGCTTTGTCTGAAACCTGACTTTCTGGATATGTGTTGTCTTCTGTATTAGATGCTACCTTTGTCATGATCTCTGCATTGCTGTAATATAATTAAAACTAATATAAACATTTCTATAGCGCCATTATCATAAAGCACATGGCATCATGCATGTTTGTACCTGTGAAGGCTATGCATGTGTGTATTGATGTAGATCTAAGGGTGCAAAATTTCTGCATTCCTGAATAATTATCGTGCTTTCTTTTGTCTTGAGGTAGCAGCGCTCGTGAATAAGCTGGTGCCTTGCGCTTGGCTTTCGAGTGGCGCTTTAGAAATTTGGAGATTACGATTAGCATACACTGATTTCCCTTTGTATTGCTTATTTTCTTTAGGCGTTTAGTTTATCCAAATTTCTGCAAAGGTTTTTAATGCTTAGGTTAATATAATACTTGGGCGGTTGACCTGTATCTGTTATTAACATCGAAATAAACCAAGTTAAAGATTCAGATCTAACAATGTCGTCATTTTTTCTCAGGATTCCTGCCAGGTCGTTCCTTCGAATATTTCGATAACAAAAGATTGTAATACCTGGCAAAATCGACAACTTTGTCGATCTTCTTATTTCTGATCATCAAGCGTGTAATTTCTGTCAAAATACATCGAAAAGAAATATAAAAATCGACCTTTTCGAACGAACATTCAAAAGGGAATCTTCTAATAAACGCGCGTATGCTACATAATGCCAACGTTACCATGGCAACGAATTTTACGTCATCAGTAGCCTTTGTTTTACAGGATGACGTCATCAATCATTATCCAATCACGGAACCGGTATTCATCACGTGCATCACAAACAAAATGAAGACTTAACTGTGGGTCCTAAGAAAGACTATAGGGGGTTGAACCCCAACCCCACAAGTCTCACCGTGTATGAACCAGCTCGTTATAAGATCTGTGACACATGCAATTGCAGGCGGTTCCGTTACAGATTTGCCATCATGGTTGATAAGCATCCCAGGTGTTTTATTGATTTCACCCATGGAATACGAATATTTTCGCAGTTTGTGCGTTTGACATTATGTTTATACAGCATTGCGCATGTATACGTTGTATACTACTCTATCGTTTGATTTGTTCCCTCTGCCTTCGGGCGTAATGAAGCCCTCATTTACCGGATCCTGCAGGCGTTGACCTGTACCAGCTGATCGAACTGCCTCCAATCTCCTCCTCCTCTCTGAAATTCTGTAGCCGCTCCTTAACCTATAAGCTGTATACCAGCTCTTTGGAACGAACTGCCAAAAGATCTCATCCTCCTCTCTCGTCTGTCAGTCTCACCTGTTCCCCGCTTGCCCTCTCTCCTTCAGCCTTCCACTCACGAGTAAAAACCAGACTTTTGAAGCTCTCCTATCCTGATTTTACTCCTACACCGCCCCACCACCACCACCACCGATTTCCACCGTAGCACCATGCCGTCTCCTCGTCTTGACCTCCCCGGATTCTGACCTGGCACCGGAATGGACCAAGCAACATGGCTATTGCGACTTGTAAAAGTTCATCCTTTTCTGCACTTCAGTGCATTGTGTGTGTGTGATGAATTCCAGGTAAACGTGTAGAACAAGAGATTCAAAGAACGGAGTCAAGAGTCTACAGCGTCTGAATATAAAGATGACCGACTGTCTAGACTGTCCAGCGTCAAATGCTTCGATAGCATCGGCAGAAACTGAAGGACAGAGCATATTTGAAATGAATTATCTAGGGGGTATGTATTGGACCATTTAGAAAAACGTAGATCTATGTATGCATGCATGTATGTGTTGTAGATATGTATGTTTGTGTGTATTGCATGTGTATACTATTGATATTATTATTTCTAATAATTAATATTATTATTAGTTGTGGCGGTGGCAGTAGTAGTAGAAGTGATAACTTTTTAACGCACAAAAGGTCACCAGAATGCCATGAAGCTGAGAGGCGTGGTGAAGAACAGCAAGACATGTTTTAAGCCAGTAAGATGTATTGAGTTTTGAGGCGTTTGTTGAAGAAGAAAAGGGATTTGAGCATCGCAGGCACGTTGGCAATCGGTTCCATTCCTTGGGTAACAGATGGAGTTGCAGCAGATTGAGCAGAACCCATTACTATCCTGAAATGTGGCTCCGTCAAAAGACTCATGCCAGAATATCGCAGGTTGGGGAAAGGAATCAAAGGATGTAAGGAGAAACAAGTAGTTGAAGGTTGACATGAGTGCTCTTGGTAAGATTATCTTATTTCAGACATGTGAGTTTAAATCTTATTCTGAATTCAACAGGAAGACATTGCAGCTGACGCGAGTATGGAAAAAGGCGTTTGTGTAAGGCTGTACGGCGTGTGAGCGCATGCAGCACCTCGAGAGTCATGGAATTTTGGATGAGTCGAAGCCTGTTCGGGTTCACATCCGATGTATAGCCTTTTGCCCATCACTGGGTACACTTGCAATTGTAATATTCTTTTACCACGAGCCACTATAGTATTGTTAAACCGTAAAAGATGTATTCTTTAACACTAGGCTGGAAAATACTAAGATCTACTGATATTTTACAAAAAGAAAGAAGGTACGAATTAATAATAGACGAATGTTGATTAGTTGAATATAAAACGTTTTATGTGTCCTTTTGTCGTGATTCTGTGGGGTTGGGGCCCCCACAGGTTTACCGAACAGGGCAACCACATTTGTTAATCCGGCCCTGTGTATAGGCCTACCTGCGAAGACTGATTTATCTGCGTTCCCTTCCCAATGTGTTAGCACCTTTTGCTCGTTTTCGACTGTCCAATCCTTTCCGCATGCGTTTCACTTACATTTAATAACAATACATTAATAACATAATAACATTTAATGTTTATAAACTTAATTACATTTAATGACATAACAACATTTAATAACATAATAGTGTTTTTGTAGGACTTATAATATTTGTTGTCGTTGGAGTAATACTCGTCATGTGTTTTGCAACGGCAAAATTAGACAGGCTATGCAAACGATGGTGAGTATTGACGTTATAAGTTACAAATAGATTGATCACTTCACAATATACACGTTGTTGTTAGAGCGAAAGGGAAATATCCTGCAATTCACACGATATAATTATGCACTATGAGCCGATATATGATCTATACATAAAATAGGCCTACAGTGTAAAATGGAAAACAGTATACAATCAATAACATTACACCATGACGAAATACATTTGACCCCATGATGGCGATTTAGGCCAATGTACCAATGCGCTGTGCATAAACTGCATATGCCAGTGCCATTGATGAAAACAATATTTGAGTTTTTGTCCGTCTCCGGGCATTTATGAGAGAATCTTCTTATTGTTGAGCGCTTACAGTCATTGGCATTTGGCAATAGGTGGTTGATACGCTGTGGGTCTTTCTAAAGCGATGATTTGCTCGTTTGTGGTTCTCTGTCTAATCGCACAGCTACACAATATTATGAGTAGGCCTACATTTATGATAATAATGCATTTAATTATATAATAATCTAATACGGCTCATGTACCTCATGAGGTGATTGATTAATATATATCTATCTATATATTGAGAGCCAGACGGAGAGACAGAGAGAGAGAGAGAGAGACATACAGACAGAGAGACAGAGACAGAAAGAGAGACAGACAGAGAGACAGAGAGAAAGACACAGAGAGAGAGAGAGAGAGAGAGAGAGAGAGAGAGAGAGAGAGAGAGAGAGAGAGAGAGAGAGAGGGAGACAGACAGACAGACAGACAGAGACAGAGAAGTGGCTTCTACTCGCAGCAAAGTGGGGGACAACTGCCAACTGGGTATACAACCGTATACACCGCTTCAGATCGATCTGACCTGATCCGACTGAATGTTCTTGATCGGCTTTCTAAACGGCCGACTGACAAAACTGGCAACGTACATCAACTATAATATATCTGATCTGATTTGTCAATCGGATCTCATCGGTGTACGGCTATACCTCTAAAGCCATCGATTTCTGCTTTCGAGATGCTAGTTAGTGGCGCCATTATAAGAAATAGGCTATACATAAAAGTAGATTATTTATCTCAATTGGACTCCGTGGACGTAACAAAAAGTGTATGATCTCTATACAATAGACCACTGTTTATTCTGGCGACATCTGTATTGTCTTTGCAAGTGCTCACAGTCTCCAACTATCACAAGAATAGCGTTGTATTATGGACTCTATGCCTATCATCATTCTGTTGTACATCACAGTATGTGAACTTCTTCCTTCAAGATTGATTCAACACTCGTTGACCTTCCTTTGCTCTAAGACAGTTTGAAAACTGACCACTAGGTGTCGTCAGCATAATAAGTTGGCTAAGCCATAGATGTCAGACAATTGAACAGAATCCTCCATTACAACTTACTGCTCTTAGATTATCTGCCATCGTAATATTATTGCAGCGTTGATCGCAGGAGTTCAACCGGAACGACATCTCACATTCAGACGTCATCGCCATTGAACGAAACACGCCCTCCTGCTTCGGTCGAAAGCTATCGCTCATTGTCACTGATCTCTAGCGAATATCTGACGGTTAACTGGTCATCTGGTGACTACGACGTTTGGCGTGAAAGAAGAGAAATATCTATACTCTACTCAGTTAACCATTATGACGTCATACAAGATAACGACGAGGAACCAGTCTACTTAGACGTCATACAAGACAGAGATGACCAATTGCGAAGGCCAGAACCAGCTTACTTAGACGTCGTAGACTAGCCACAAAAGATTATTTTGGCCGCTGCTAGAAAATATGGGAAAAATCTCAAACGTTACGCTGTAGTCATCAATTTCTATGTTTCAGCTATCCTTCATTTCAATACACAAATCATGTAATCTCAGGATTTATTTTGCGCTGAACAAGGCTTTGCCGCACGAATCAGCTTAATCGCTGGCGCTCAGTCAAAGCAAAATCTGTTTGGTCAGGGTTTTAATTGTCAAATTTGAACTGGGGCTTGAAAATTTCTTAGCCTACTTGTCCAGATGTCACGATCAGAATTTCTTAACGTACCGAAAACCGGTAGTGTTAAATTGCAGTGGTTGTGGGTATACGTGTACTTGATCCTTAGCTGTGTAAAAAATCGAACAATGAAGAATACTTATTGGAAAACTCTTGAGTTTTATTTTCCGAAGAAGAATAGCTCTAGCAAAATAGTACGACTTAACAAACACTGAAGTGGTATGAATGAAAATACAGCGAACCACTGAAAGTTGCGCAGGGAGTTTGACTTAACCACACGGTAATTTTTGGAAATTAACTGGGGTTGAAAAATGAATTTGGGCGGGTTGAATCCTTCCAGTTCCAGCCCCCGACAATTCAATCCTTGTGTTTGGTATGTATGGTCAAGCTCAGTCAAGTCCAGTGCCAATGGGCAGGCAGAGGGACAAGTAGACAGCTAAGGTGGTTGGTGTGTAGAATTGGAGAGAATGCGAAGAGGAAGAATTACAGATTTTCGAAATTGGCCGAAAGCAGAATTTCTTAAGAGATGTCTTCTGAAGTATTGAAACAGATAACACGTAGGCTACGTATCGACAGCCTTTTACTTAACAACTGACTTCCTTAGGCCAACACCAACACGACATGACAAGAAATTTTAAATAATTTAGAAAGAGTCCGCTAGATGTCAGTTGTTCCTACGACCAGAGTGAGAGACTCCTTGAATCTGGCAATGATGTCATCATGTCCATCAGGCCATCACCTCCTTCCTCTCTTCTACTACTCTTCCAGGTTTCCGTGTAAACTGCAAACGTATTAGACTGTAGACAGCGGGGGGGGCGTGCTTTGATTCAGTGAACGTATCCATTGGCAACGTAGAATTGTTGAGCGTCGACGATGACGCTCGTGTATCCCGGCGGCTGATTGGACGAACTGTATCTCTGATCGACACCAACGCCGCCGCTGGCGCCACCTACCGAACCCTGGGCGCTGCAGAACTTGTTAGCGGCGTAGGAGAAGGGATAGTAGGCCCCCGACTGACCGAGGCCCGTATTGTCCTGGTGCGATCGGTAGTGGTATCCGGACTTCTGTAGAAGGTAATAGTCCTGCTGAAGCCCAGGCGGGGTAAGATCACCCCCGCCGTTTGGGGAGCACGAGTCCTCATCGTCCACTGGGTCGGGTTCACGCCGACTAGGCCCCAGCTTATCGTCCGATGGGCCGGCCCCGTAGGTCCTGCGCATGATCACCGACGGTTGAGCGATGGCCGCCCCCACCGTCACCCCAGCCGCAGCGTCGTTGATGACCGACTGACGGATGCTCGGCTCCGTCACGACGAGACCCGGATGACAAATGGCCGTCGCTGATGATGTAATTTCCGGTGTTCGGTCACCGTCGGCGCTCGTTCGTAGAACTGATTTCCGGTCTCCGCCGCTCGTCCTCTCTTCCGTCGATCTCGTCTGCGCACAGTCGCGCCGCAGACTGACCGACGACTGCATCGCCACCTGGCGAATGGCGGCGGCGCCGGCGGCGCGTGGTTGGTCGTAGTCTTCGCCAGATGGAGCCATGGCTTTGCTCGATTCTGTTGACGTCACGGGTTTTGCGAAGTAGTTTGTCTCCGGTGATCGTGCATTGCTGGATGCGTAGGTCTTGTTGTTGTAGGCTGACATAGAGGGAAAGTGCTTGACCTCGCCTGGGTTCGATTCCGCCGATGAGAGGCGCTTTGGCGTCTTTGCACACGAGTCCGTGTAGATGTTGAGGGTGCCTGCTGCTGCCGCTGCGATGGTTTTGTCTTGAATGGCGGCGCTTAGGTTCTCCGGATGCGATGAAGACTGAGATCTCGTTGTCGTCGTCATGCCAACTGCACTGGCAGGTGATGACGAATTGTACTGCAGTCGTCTCATGGTGCTGCTGACGTCATTTCCGGGCGTCGTCAAGTAGTCTGCTTCCGGTGTCGATTGACTGAATTTCTCGTCGAAATGCGCTGAGCGATAATGCTGGACGTTGTCGTCGTAGTACCTCTGGTAGGCAGCTGCAACCGGATATGAGTAGAGCCCGATGACGGACGATTGGTCATAGTAGATACCCGGATGATTGGCCGCGTGGGATTGTGGGTAGAAGTACCTGGTGTCTAGACAGTCATGGCTGGCGGACGTTGTGCCTTGGTGTAGCCTGGATGAGTTTGGTTCATACGAAACGGGAACAGTCGACGAGTGGTAGTCGTAGAGCGGACTGGACCGGTCAGCGTAGTCGTGGACGGAGTAGTCGCAGCTGACCGAACCCCCTGCCGCCGCCGCCGCCGCCGCCACCGCTGCCTTCGAGAGGGAGGATACGACGGTGCTCGGCTGGTAGGGAGACCGGCGAGACTTGTGGCGAACGCTGCGGGATTTGGAGGGACGCGATTTGTCGAAGACGGCGCTCGTGAAGGTCGATTCTTTGGCCGTCGTCTGGTCGAGGTTCAGCTGCAATTCCTTCGCCTCAACGTCCCTATACAGGAAGACATTCAACAGTTCCTCTTATTAATCAATCAATCAATCAATAAATCAATCAATCAGTCAATCAATCAAAAGAAATTTTATATAGCGCCCCTTCAGAATATCTATGCAGAGGGGCTCCCGGCCCAACCACGGCTGAATAGAATAGCTTTCACAGAGGTATAAGATGTATATAGGTGAAAGGTTCCTAGGTATACGAGACGGAGCTAGTCTAGACTCTAGAGAAAGCCCATTCCAGATACTCAGCCCACGATCGAGAAGGCCCTATGTTGCATATTAGAACAGCCACTTTGTCATTTCCGATCTTTTGAGCAGACTTTGAAGTCTTAAAGTCTCAGTAGTGGGCATACGCTTTACTTTTATCATCTTAGACTATAATATTATATGAATTAGAATCTAAACATTGGGATATAAATAGAATATAATAAAAGATGTAAGAATAAATTGCCTGCCTTTTTGATACACTAACCGTACGTTTGCACTGGCCTACTTAGTTTTTGTATTCTGTAGTTAAGGCGTGGTTCCGCAAGTAGCCTAACGCTGTCAGTCCATGCGTTCTCAGTCAGGATACTTGGGTCAACGGGCACATATAGTTGACTTGTCTTTGCTTATTTGATTGGTAATCAAAACTCATGGATGCATACTTACGTGAGTACGTAGTTGACGCTGACGACACAGTGAGGTCTTGATGAGCGACTGTTGTGGACGATAGTAGCATTGCTCTGAACCCACACCCATCCTCCGTTCTTTGCCATAAATCGATAGTACTTGGTCGTCATTTGGCCTTTCGCTAAAACTACAAATACAAAATAATGTAATCAGTTAATCAATGCAGAACGATAACCACCTTCGTTTAAATAGTCAGAAGATGAGGCCGCACGAACTATAGGCCTATATAGGCTATGTGAACGCCTTCTGCAAGAAAACTAAACTCCGCGATTTGTCGCCTGAGAATTATCATGTCGTATCTCCACTTTTTTTAGAAAAGCAGTTAAGAGTTGATTTTTAGCAGAATTTTTCTTATCTTCCTTCAGTTTCAATAGCTAAGAAATACGACAGGTCGTTTTAAAGATAGTCATGTAGGCCTATTTAACTTTAATTAACCCGTGCAATGCAGTTCAAGGGAGTCTCTTTTGCATTAATTAATCCGTGAAATAGAGTGATTGAACATTATTCTGTTAGGTGCAGCAACGAGACATTAATTTTAATTTTCCTTTACGCATCTGTTTTGATGTTCTGTACCACCAGCAGCTAAATGTCTCACTATGCGAATTGCGTTTGTATACTACGATAAAAAAAATTATGTTGCTGTTATTACTTATTAGGCTGGAAATCCTGTCGAGATGGGCCTAGCATATAATTTATCTGTAACAAGGCTCAATTTGTATTTTTGTATTTCTGTTCTAGTCTTTGCTAAGTTTCTCTGTTCTGCTTTGTGCGAAATAAAGTATATTAACAGCCACGCGATCTTGATTCACCATCTTCTTCTTCTTCCTGTGGCCTTTCACGTCAATCACGTGGCAAGTTTCCACCTCCGGATGCTATACTCTGAATCAGCATATATTATAGTGAATTCTGGAAAAGAAATGAGCTCGCGAATGGCTGATGAGTGTCCTTGATCGACATAACTCCTATAGTGCATTAAATACAGGCGCCATACAAGTTATTAGACGAGTGTAAACTGTAGAAAGTTATGGATGATGATATTACTAACGTGTGTGGTGTGCGTATCTCATGAGAAGAATGTCGCAGACGTGGATGTGTTGATAGAGTGTCTTTTCAATGAGATCTTGCGGTTCATGTCCAGTTAGTGCACTGACCCTTTACACAAAACAAAAGAAACCGTTAGACTGCAGTGTATACGCCCTTCATTAAATCAGGCCAATTAATTATTTATGAAAATGTGTTTTATCAGAATATTATCACTACGACAATATGACGTTTAGAACTGAAACCGTTAGACTGCAGTGTATACGCCCTTCATTAAATCAGGCCAATTAAGAATTCAAAGCATTGTGAATAATTATAAAGGTCATTGTAAGCCTGGACTGTTGAAAATTGGTAGAAAGTAATGTTTGAACCAGGGCCGTAGTCTCGAGACGGGAAATTGCGCATCCTTGACAGAAACTCAATAAATTTTTTAGGTTAAACTTCTTTAATACTGTATAGAAATTATCTTTACATCGACACGTTTTGGTTTGATCACCAAACGGCACAGAAAATGTGATGGTTGTATCCAGCTAATTGTTTCGCCTTAAGAGGAAATTATCCTATTAAACATTAGCCTACTGATTTGGTTGTTTTCTAGGTCTTAGGTCTTCTAGGACTTACTAACCTGGAGTCGAGGAAGATAAGCTTGAGATCGAGACTGGCTCTGAACATGAACATGTTGCTATAGAGCTTGATCTCTGTGATGGCGCTGCTAGGCAACGAGTGACCAACAGCGACGAGACCAGCGTTCTGATAGCAACCGTCAAATGGAGCCATATCCATCGCCATCTGGCGAACTTTGAGATAACCATTGCAGTGTATCACCTGCAAGAAGAAGAACATCCCATTTAATACATGCATAGGTCAACTAAATGATGTCTGCACTGATAGCTCAGTACTCCGTAGTAGGCCTAGAAGAAGCATCTCTGCAGGAAATGCTCGGAATTCGTTTAAGTAATGCTTGATACAGTGAATTATTGGTATTGCGGTCTTATTAATATGTTTTCAAACAGGCAAAAGTAGGGAGGGAGGCAACAAAAGTAGTGTTTTAGTCGCCTTCGGAGACAAACGAGACTCAATCTTACATTATAGCTTGTCTTTAGTCTTTTATGCAACCCGATTTTATAAGCTCTTAGTATGGACCCAGCATGTGTGCGAGTAGGCCTATGGACCAGAGCGCAGATGTCAAATGTAGCCGCTCCCACGTGAAAGGCCAGGACGCGCACGGAGAAAAGCATTGAATGGAACATGAAACTTACTTTTTCAGTGGCAGTGCTCATTTTAATTATAATGCTGCAGGGCTATAGGCTACTGGTATCATGGTATGGGTCTAACATCGGCTCTCTGACCTCTAACAAACTACCATTGGTTCCCTTGGAATTGTATAGGATATTCTTGCTTCTGAACGCACTCTCAAATGAATTTCTACGATATACAGACTCTCTGATACATGTATAAGTATATGCATATATATGCATTTATATATATGTATGCTTATGCCCCATGTGTATCCTCTTACAAATATTTGATCTGTTAAACGATTGCGTTGATGGACAATGTGAGGGCGATCGAAGAGTAACGACAATCGAAGAGAGGAAGAACTGTCAGAAACATCATCAACTTGTCATCATTTTTGGCGCATCTTGCTTACGGAAGGAGTGATACCTGGAGGGAGGAAGGGAGGGACGGAGTGAGGGACGGAGGGAATGAGGGTGGGAGTAAATAGAGGAGAGAGGAAGTAAAGCAGACACTGTAGCTATATAGAGATGACATGTTCAATGTATTTAATCCCATCAAGTATTAGTCTCGTGTCATGAGCAAACAACGAACTTTATATCTGATTCATCACTGTTGCGATATATATATCTCTATAATCTATATGTATATATAATGTATGTATGCATATAAAGTATATAATATGGTTAGATGCGTGAAACTATAATATGGTATCATAGCGTAAATCTCTGACAGCGGATGTGGAGCATTTCGTACGTCAGCCGATGATGACAGATGATTGACAGTGAGATCACTTAGCACGGCCATTGGTCGGACAAATATCGAATTAATGCAAAACACTTCGATTCTATATTAAACACAGCTTTGCTGTTATTTTTCGCACGTAAAACGCATGCAGCTGAGCAAACAGAAATAGAATGCTGGGCCAGATATATATATATATATATATATATATATATAATGTGTGCGACTATATATACACGTAGGCCTACATAGGCTGAAAGTCAATAAATGACATCGTGCAACAACAAAATACTAAAGTAAAAGAAAACAGTGAAAACGGAAAAGGAGAGAGCAGAGAGATAATGACAAAGAAAGATCGAGAATGAACACTATGTAGAAATAACAATTAGAACACACAATAAAATTAATTGAAGCACCAAATGGCAAATAGTTCGAGGATCTTCGACTAAATTTAGGCACACGTAAAATGACGTAATGTATTTACATGTGTCACATATAGACTGCTGAATATATCTCACATAATCTATTTAATACCTATGTAATAATTCACTCGTTTGCACAATGTATACATATTACACGAGTGTGCAGCTTGTATACATTTGTTTCTCTGTTCCCACACTAACTCCGTCTCAGACCTCAGATGGCCTTAGCCTGTCCCAAGCCAGGATAAAGGAGGACTGGAGGAGGGTTCCACCATGGGCTTGTAAACCACGCGGGTTGAAAACCTATATATAGCAACTGAAATAGAGCAGCAAACTCATGCATGCATAATGAGGCCAGATATTGGCGATGGACAGAGAACACTGCGCTCTTTTCAGAAAGTGGGGATCTGTTGATCCTGCGCTCTCGTACAGTGAATCGCTCGCATCGATCCTTCTAGTGTATTTGTGTATTGGACCAAATTTTCTGAAGCATTTGTGGCGGTAAAATTCTACATTTTTCAATTGGGTGACTGTTCCATGAAGACGGTCCAATGCACGAATCTGTCAGATCTGTCAGATAGTCGTGCTATAGTGCCTTTGTAAGGTCCGTAAATTGCGATATACAAGTGTTCAGATGCGTACATAGGCCTACATACGTAAAGCTGGAAACACGAAACACTGTGTTGCCCGATGCGCAGATTTGAATGCACGGAAAAGATTAAGTATATATACTTAGTAAATGTTCCTATTCTTGCATCTTTGGTATACTCTACTCAACGCATCCGAATTTAAGTTTGGGTACACTTTGCAGCAACTTTTGTCTGATGTCCAGTGCTTTATACTAGCGATGCTATAGAAGTCATCAGTTAGTTATGATGTATATTGTATCGTTTGTATTGTATACCTTGTATCCCGCCGATGTCAGACCCGCGTTTCGTTTGGCCAGAACGCATTTCATGCGAATAAAGAAGCAACGTTCGATTTCATAATCTGCAGAAACAACAGCAATCAATCATGCAGAACGACAACTGTTTGTCCCGCCTTCATATATGGCGAAGATATATCAGGAAAATGAAGTCGCTAACATCTTATATCCATGACTGTCTTTGCGGATATGTAGCTCGCGGGACTGTTCTTCTGTTTTTCTTCTTCGTGTTTCGTTAGCGACTGCTGTTTTAGTACTATAGGTGATAAAGCTATAGAGTTATGGTAATACCATCAGTAGTGTGGTTCAAAAACATAAAAGTCAAGCTAGGGGCCAAGATACCCCCTACATTTTTTACACTTGTTATTTGTATTATCCTGGCAAAATATCAGCTTCCTACTCCAACTGGAAGACGGTGCTCAATGACAGAAACTTACACCATTGTAATCGTCATGTAAAAGCAAAATGTGTTACAAAATGTGATCATCTTGGTAACTTTCTTATGGAATTATGCAGTTTTGTTCTCTTACTAACTTTTATATTTAGGACTCATTGGACAGTTTTTATTACAGATTTTGCTGTCTACATCCTGTTCATTACCAGACATTGCACTGAAATTTATTTTCGTTGTTATATGTACAAACGGTACTGTTTATGAAATACATAATTCCAGAATTCATATCTTTGATTGCATTTCATCTGCATTCTGCAGCATTTCATACATTGATATATACATACAAACAATATATGTATATATGTACAGATATTATATATATACATAAATATATACATAAATACATACATACATACCTACTTACATACAAAGCTAAAAAACGAACATGCTGATTCCGTAATAGGCGAATCTATACCAGATTGTCCCTTGGTGGTTAACAGGGTTGGTAAACTGCTTTCCGAGATTTTTGAAAGCACTTAACCGCTTATCAGTGCTGGTTTCTGAAGGTGACAAAGATAACCTGCTAGGAATTCTAAAGTTGGCCTCTGGAAGAGGACTTAATGAAGCCAAGTCTATTTATGATCTGCTGGAAGCATGGAAGTTGACTGAAAAAGTTCAAGTCATGAGCTTTGACACTACTTCTGTGAACACTGGTCGCTTGAATGGAGCATGTGTTCTTCTGAAAAAATATAATTGTTCGAGAACTCCTGCGATTGGCTTGATGTCACCCTTTCATGGAACTGATCTTAGCTATGAATTTTACTTTTGAGCCTTTAATTTATCTAAACATACCAGTATTCAAGAGTTTTAATGCTGCTTGGGAAATGTGACATATGACAAATTGCAAAGTCTGGAGCCAAATTCTGAAACAGAAAATTTCCGTGAATCCACCATCACCTGCCTCAACAATGAGGCTGGAAGGAAATGGCAGAAGATGAAGATTGTGCAGATTGTCCAATGAGTCCAGTGAACGGATTGTGAGAGGTATAGGGCAAACAGACTTCATGAGGTAGCAAGCTTAAGAGATTTTGCTGCAAAGAGCAATTTTGTTACAAAAAAGCAAAGCTACTCCAGTCCCTGAAGTAAGTGTTTCATTTCTCACCCTTCCACCAGACGTGAGAACGCAGACCAGGCGTTAGAACGCAGAATATCAACATTCAACATGGAAAGAAATGGATCGGAGCATTGCGTGTCAGTCGAACACGGTGTCAAGCTCTTTGAAGAATTCAGCAGCCTCCTCCACATGATGAGGAAAGTTGTTGCCTTTCTCCTGCAAGTTTTTGAGGCAAACAGAACGGCTGTTCCCACTGATACTACGAAGAATTCTTCTATACATGCATTGCTGAAGAAATGAAGTTCTGCGACACATGCATACTTCTTGGGACATCATTTGAGAGTTGTTGATTGTTTATATGTTTCCTTGCAGCAAATAATATTGCTAACATGGTATAACTACTGTCTGTGTATATATTGGTAAATTAATAATCTTATAATAATCTAAGATTTCAAGACGTTATGCGTATTTTCTAACCGATCGCACTATATGGTAAAGGGGGTACAGGGGGAGGGTCCGTGAGCACCGTCTTCCAATTGGAGTAGGAAGCTGAAATTTTGCCAGAAGGACACTATTAACAGGTGTAAAAAACTGAGAGGGTATCTTGGACGCTAGCTTGAACTTCATTTTTACCATGTGACCATGAACCAC